>JAKSZP010012861.1:0-13766 GCA_022478985.1 Massospora cicadina
AATTGGTCAAATAATGCTGCGGTTCTATGCCGCCAGTATTCTCAACACATGAGTAAAGCAGAGCAGGAAAAGCTGGATGTCTACCATAGAGCAATTGGAATTAACTATTGCAAGTTGAGAAGTGGTAGCTGATATTATATGCAAAGATGGCGGTGAATAAGAGGGTACTCCATTCAGAGGACCAATCCTTTACAAGCTTGTGGAGAATGTTTACCAATGTTCCGTTGATCCATTTCACCATTCCATTAAATTTAGGGTGTTAGGGTGTAGTCAAGACCTCGCATATTGCCATCAGTTCATTCAACTTGGGCAGGATATGCAACGTGAAATTGGTTCCTATGGCTATAATGATAAAGTGTGGACAGCCATGTTGTTGTATAAAATACTCCATGATAAACTTAGCGGTGTTAACAGCCCCTAAATCATTTATTGCTCCTGGCTTCCACCCATATTGTCAAATGACCAATTGCTACTGTTATATACTTAGATTGGTTCAAGCCAGTTGGAAAAGGCCCCACCACATCAAGGGAAACAGTATGCCATGCAAAACGGGGCTTAACAAGCTGGTAGTTGGTCTTATTGTAAAATGTTGCTCCACTTGGCACTAATGACAACAACTAACCGTCTCCAGCACATCATAATGCATGCTCTCCCAATAGTAGCAGGGTCGCAAGAACTCCAAAGTTTTCATCAAACCTCCATTCCCTACCACTCTATGTGCATCCAAGATAATAGCTGGCCTGGTGGAGGGTTTTGGGATACTCAGCATCACTTCTCCGATATTCTTATATAATTCCCTATTGCGCAAAAAGTTATCTTGTCTAAGACCATCTAGCGCCTTTATCACATGTGGCGGTTTGTCGTGATATTTGCCCACCACCATCTTATCATACATGATGTCAGCCAAATCTGCCATAATGGCGACCATTGGTAACTGTAAAAGACAGTATGAATTTTGATGTTTTGCCCCTGGCCAATATACTATCTCAAATTCATACGCTTAGACTTTAATGCTCATCATGTGAGCCATCATTCAGGTTCACAGAGATTCTGCAGCCAACGCAAGGATGCATGATCCATTACCACTTAGAACTTCACCCCATGTAGATATACCTGGAACTGTTTATATTCATATATTCTTCAAAGCACACCCACTCAATCAAGGTGTATTTTGTTCCTGACATTTTAATCTTCAGCTACAAAATGAGACAGGGTGCTCTACTCCATCATCATACTTCTGAGATAATACTGCCCCTACAGTGGAAAGTGATTCATCTGTTTGCACTATAATTGTTTTTCAAAGTTGGGATATCGTAAAATGGGTGCACTAGCCAATGTGGTCCGCAAGACATCAAAAGTGTTTTGACATTATTGAGTCCAATCAAAGGTGATGTTCTTTTTCAATAGCTCAAAGAGCGGGGCCCCAATGCAACTGAAGTTATGAACGAACCATTAGTAATATCCGACCATTCCCAAAAAAACTTGGATATCTCACTTGTTGCCTGGGTAAGTCATCTTACATATGCATCCACTTTTACCGGCTAGGGTTTAAGGCACTTTGAGTCCACTATGAACCTGAGGTATTCTAATTTCTTTTTTAGAATAACACTCTTGAGGCTTGATCATAATGTTAACGTCAGCAAGGTAGCGTAACACTTGTTCTAAATGATCCAGATGTTCTGTGAATGTCTGAGAGAACACATTGATATTGTTAAGGTAAACTAGGACGCAGGACAGCTTCAAGTCACCTAATATCGTGTCCATCGCCCACTGAAATGTAGCTGGGGCGTTAAATAACCCTTGGGGCATATGTGTGGGTTGGAACAACCCCTTAGAGGTGATTTTAGCACATTTCTCCCGTTCCGCCACTGGCAACCTGATCTGCTAGTACCCCAATATCAAATCCACGGCAGAAAAGTAAATTAGCCCCTCCAAGTTGATCTAAAGCGTCATCAATACACGGGATGGGGTAGTAATCTTTCTTCATTTTGCTATTAAGCTTTTGGTAGTCAATAACCACCCGATTTGTGCCATCTTTCTTCTTAACAATAATCATTTCCGATGCCCATGGACTCTTAGATGGCTCTAACATCCCTTGTTTAATAAATTAGTATACCTCATTGAAGAAAACTTCCTCTGCCACTTTTAAGTGCTGAATAGGCTGTGAACAAATGGGGGGGGGTGATTGCCTGTCTACACCCGATGCACCACACCTTGTGCATATCCCAAGTTGTGGTCAGTGGATGTATAATTCCTCAGTATTTTTTAAACAGGGCCATCACCCTATCCTTCTGTTCCTCTGTCAGTCTATTCAGAGCTTCCCGCAGAACCACTGTCATTACGCCAAATGGGGTTTTTACTGGCAGGCCAAGTTCCTCCCAAGACCTGAAATCATGAACTTGATGAACCTCAATAATAGGGGTCAGGTGTAAATTTGACACCACTTGGTGTCTTTGGACCGTCATAGACTCCTTCTGCAGGTTCGCTATTAATACTTTCACTTCCCCATGCCCTGGCAACAGTAACCCAGAAGAAACATGAGTTTTGAGCCATGATTGCTGGTAGGTTCCCATAATCATCCTGTATAAACCTTCTGGGATGTCAATTTCAAGCTCCATCACTAATTTGACCTGATGCCCAAATGGTATGCTTGAAGTGCTCGCAGCTCATACCAGAATACCTTTGTACTTGTAGATCTGGTTAGTGAGGGCTCTGGTCCACCGCTTCATCCATCTATATCAAACAGGAATCGCCCCATCACTATACGCAAGATTGATCTGACTGGAGCGGATTGGGTCCTTTGGGACTCCGCTAGAGGTAAAGTAAATGGGGATCTGTTGTCCCATTATGATAATGGTTTTTTATTCCAGATTGACCACAGCCCCAAATCGCTACATGAATGCAGCGACAAACAGCATATCATAGTTATTATTAGGCAGGACCACCGCTGAAGTGGAAGCCCTAACTGAGCAAAATCTCATAAGTAACGCGCTGTAAGCTCCTTATGACACAATGCTCTGTGCCCCCGCGGTCCCATACACTACTCTGTGTTCCACATCAGGCTTAAGTGGAATCTTAGACACGAGCTTGGTGAAGAATATATTAACTGGGGCACCAGTATCTATAATAGCTCGTATAATTGTGTTCTGAACAAACAAATCACAGTAGGTACACTCCAAATAAGAAGAACCATTGGTTTTTATTAAGTGAACATCCAAGGGCTTTTTGTTACCAAGAAAAGTGACAATACCCAAACCGACATTAGGATACTCCTGGGCGATCTTTTTTACTGGAATGGCTACGATTGCCCCCACTAGGAAGGCGACGTCCACTGAGGGTCCAACATCACTTGTGCCGTTTTTTTCAAGGAATTGCCAGGCATACAGCTTTTGTACATTTCAGCAGAACTCCGAGTCTTTAGGGCTGATTGCTCTCTTGGGTTGAGGCTAAGATATCGTGTGAAAGTTGTTAATATAATAAGTCGTTGGGTTAGGTATTGGGACTGATGCAATAATGCTTATGGGAATTTTCAGGGACAAATAAATTTGGATCAGCGGAGTTAGAGCGTCCCATCTCTACTCCACTCAAGCTTTTCCCTGGTTGACCAAAACAGACGGTACTGCATGAACATACAAGTTGCCTGGCAGTTAGCCACATAGTGGTTTTTTGACTGCGAAAGAAACAAGCATTCATAAATGGCTCCCATCTATGGTTCAAGCCTGAAGGTCCGGGTCAAAAGATAACCAAAGAATTGAAATTAGTCCAGGGATGGGCTGGTTGTGTGTAAGGAGGGCGGAAAGGACCCGCCGACATATTGGGTGAATGAGGATTTCCCTACGGATTACAACCAGGTCATTGCGGTCCATTTACTGATGAGGATGTGGCGGCAATTGCATGAGCCTTAAGGTCCATTTTGGGAGCACTGAATGTGACAGAAAGACAGCATAAAGTGTTAACAATTTGTAGAAGCTCCGCATCTTCATGCATTATGTGAGTCATAGCACTATGCAGTTCATGATATGGCTTGACCGCCGCCGTCATGGCTATGCCTACATCCTCTTTGGTTAATATATTTGCTCCCACTAACACATGAGGTTCAGCTGTGAACTGCTCTGCAAAGTCCACCAGTGACTCGTTCTTTTGAAACTGTATTGTTAGGAATTCAGCTTTGCACTGCGCCATCTTCGCCACACCCCAAACAGATGGAGCACAATGTCCTTCCCCTCCTGATATGTTACACCACTACTCTTTAGGTACATGTGACCAGGTCTGCATCCTTGACATCTAAAGTGGATAACAAAAGCTTAGATTTCTGCCAATCTGATTCTCCCTCCATGGCGAACTAACATTGTTTAAAATATCCATACATGTTCCCATCATGTTTGAAAGGTGGCAAATTTTTTATTAAAAAAAATTACCTGACTCCATGCTTTGGACTCGGGGACCAGGTGGTATATGTTGAGTTTGTTCAAGGGGAACATCCCTTTGAGGGCCAGAATAGGGTCACAAGGATGGATGCGAATCTGCCAAAGTAGACTGAGAAGAGGTTGTACTATGGGGAGGGACTGCTGCGACCCCTGGAGGTGCACTCGCTGGCCAATCTGTAGCATTTTTTCCATAATCACCCCTAACTGCACCCATACCTCCCTCACCAGTCTGTTCAACAAGAAAGCTTGTCAATTATCTGCTCTGCTTTGACTGAATAGCATTGACACTGCCCATCTCTCACCCCCTGCCGAAGCTCTTCAAATTCCTTATGTAATTTGTGGGGGAATTCTTGCTATGTGTCTAGCTTAAGCTCCATTTCTTTAAGTCGTGAAAGGACATCCTCCAATGTGCCCTGCATTCTCACATTCTGCCAACCAGTGTCACATGCTTGTCAGTTAGCCTCAACCACTTGATTGATTATAGTGGCTTGTGCCTGAACCAACTCCTCATTTGACCATAAAAGTTTATCCAAACGCACTTGCATATCAGCGTACTACACCATCTCAATGAATGGAAGAGTAATGGCTTGTCCTCAAGCCACCTGATTGAAACTTTCCAACTGATTCATATGACCTAACAGTTTAACTGTAATCTGAGGTCGCCAAAAAAAGCTAGCTAAATGGTCAGCCATCCACTGGTTACTTCACTCGGCACAAAGCTGACTAAATTCAAGTGCCACGGTGTTGGCATGATCAGTCATCCACCGCTCTGACAGGGTAACCCAGTCTCCCATCCGAGCCACTGCCATGTTGATTCCTTCCACCCATTTGGACATTTCCTCCATAAGGCGCTCAGTGTTACTACGCAGTGTAGTGACATCCTGTATTTATTCCCCTGAAAGCCCATGTTGGTCTAACAATTTACCTATTACTTGGGGTAACTCATGATTCAAGAAGGGGACTAGTTCTCCCAGACAATGGTGGACATCCATGACATTACTGTCCACATGCATTAACGCCCCCTGAATTTCTGATAAAGAGTGGTTGACGCGTTCAAATAAGAGGCAAGTGTCGTTCTGTTGTGCTACATGAAGCACATGACATTGACAATCTTAATGTTATGTTAGTCCAACACACGCAATAGTTGGCAGATCAAAGGCTGAACATATGCAACCAAGTATTACTCAGCTCCATATGAGCTGATCCGGCAAGACAACCCCATTGTGGTAGCATCAAGGTAAGACATATACAATTTGTAACAGGATTCTTAGTCCCGTTGATTAAAAAACAGACTCAGAGCATGTTCCCTCATGTCTTCTTCATAGTTGCGTAATCCCTGCAAGAGACATTCCATAATACCCTTCAGTTGCTGAGGGGTCACATTAATGGACCTGCCCTGTTGGGCTGACTCCAACGCGGGACGAGAAGCTAACTGCAGTTCCATCCTAGCTTCTTTGTTTCCTGGTTCCATCACTGTAAATAACGCCAGTTCCTTGTTAGATGTCTCCATTGTTTCCCTGGAGTATTGGTCATGAATTATGATTACATTTTGGCATAAAGAGTGAGGGCTCTCAATGATGCCCTTTTGCCGTTGTACTACAGTTGACCAGTGGCCCCCTGTAGTGAGCACCAATGTTAACTTTTGGTGGTATTGCTTAAATTTGCTATGCTGGTTGCACATGATAATCACTACTGAGAATCGGACGGATGATATAAAGATCGCCAATCCTTAATAAAAACCACTATATAATATGGAGTCATAGCCCCAACCAACACTTTTATCATATGTATAAAATGCAGACTATCTCTGCTAACTACAAAAAACCTCCACCTTCTCGTTCTCTCACTCAACTCTTATCCTCGGTATTCCTAGTCAATCTCAGCCCTTCCACTTAGTTTTTTCTATTCGCTACAATTTTAGGTGTTTCTTCATATCTCAAGGCGTTAGCGTAAATTCCTTGATTCAGCAAATTATCAGTACTTCAATCAATTTGCTTCACATCGACATAATCTTCTGCTCAATCTCAAGGCTAACCTCAAGTCATATAATACAATCTAGCGGATATATGGCTTATTGTCCAGTCATATTTATTTCTCAACAACGATAATTTCTGTAGCCAAGGATTTGATAGAATACTCAGCAACTCTCTTGTAGGTGATGAAGAAAGTGCCTTCCCAGACTGAACCAAGCTTACCACTTCTAGGTTTGATGAAGTTATGGTAATACAGAACCAGTTCAGACATCTGGAAGAAAGTAAAGTGGGCCTGGGGCTCATTGGCAGCCTGCCCTTCTTTAATCATAGTTTTAGCTAAATTGATCATGGCCTCAGATTGGAGCTGATGCGCTGAGACATTCTTCTCATGGCTTTTTCAGGCTTCTCAACTCTAGAGAAGAAAACATCTTTAGCTAAAAGGTCATGTATTTCTGGTTCCTTCCCATACAAAACTCGGAATGGGACATTTTCAAAATCCAGTGATAACTAATCTGGTATGCCATAAGAGCACTAGGTAAGTTTTGAACCCAGTGAAGAGGATCATATGAGTCCATCTTTCGCAAAATGGATACCAAGGTTCCTTTTGCTCTCTTTATGGTCCCATTGGTAGAGGGATTATAAGGAGCTGAGAAGAGTTTTTTGGGCTTCCATGGAGGTAGCCAGGATTTTGACTACTCTGGAGGTGAAGTTCTTACCATTGTCGCAGAGTAGCACTTAGGGACAACCATGACGAGTGAAGATGTTGATGTAGAAACGTTGCAGTGGCCTTAGCCGTTTGGGATGAGAGAGCCACGGCTTTAATCCACTTAGTAAAGTGATCAATGCCTACTAGGATATATTTGTTTCCTCAGGTAGTCTGTGGGTGGGGACCTAATACGTCTAGGTTGATGTATGGAAAGGTTGTTGGAGGGTAGTTGGTTGATATTGGTATCTAGTCTTAAAACTGGACTGCTTCTTAAATGTGAGACAAAATTCTGACTTCAACGACAGTTTCCATGATTCCTTACCAATGATACTGCTATTTAATCCACTCGTAGATTTTCTTCACTCCCCCATGATCTATGGTAGAGTGAGCTTCCAGGATAGCTGGTACACGTTCTGAGGGCCGAATATAAGGTAGCCACTTTGCCCCACCTGCTTATATAATTTTTTCACTCTCCACTTTGGTGTTGTGAGAGTGCTGGGCTAACATTCTCTGTACGGGATCATCCTCATCCTCCCAGTCAACGAGGGTCATTAAGAGGTCATATAACCTCTCCGTCTCACTATTGTCCAAATGCAGGACTGGCAGCCAAGTCAACCCATCAACACCCAGGTGGCGGTTCTCAGAACGGTGTTCATTCTTCATATCATATTGTTGGTGCTTTAAAGCCCAGCGCATTAAACGTCCAGTAGGATCCTTAATATTCTGTAACCATTTCAAAGAAGCATGGTTGGTAACCACAGTGTAGGTAGTTTTATACAGGAAAGGGCGGTAGTGCTTCACAGATAACAGAACGGCAAGGCACTCCTTCTCCGTGACACTATAGTTGCGCTACTCCTTGGACAACATCTTGCTGAAGTAGATTCAGGATTATCTATATCGTTTTCATCCAATTGAGCCATGATGGCCCCAACGCTATAGTCTGAGGCGTCGATAAACAAGTTGAAGGGTTTATCATAATCAAGGGTGCCTCAGGATAGGACGTTGCTGTAGTAGTTTCTTCAGCGTTTCAAAAGTGGCCTTTTTTCGGCACCCCAATGGAAAGGGGTGTTTTTTGTCAATAGGCGAACAAGGAACTCGCTGAGCTAGCCAAACTTGGGGATTAAAAGGTGGTTATACCCCATCATCCCTAGAAATACCTGAATATTTCATAAATTTTTAGGGGGAGGGATTTTTAAGATCGCTTCAACCCTATACTGTATAGGTTATATTCCTTCTAAGGAGATGGCGTGTCCCAGAAAATCTAATTTCTTCTGGAAGAAGGTACACTTCGAGGGTGTTAACCTTATTTGACTTCTGTAAGCGTCAAAACACCTCCTTCAGGTGAGTAAGATGTTAAATGAAGGTTTTCAAGAACACCGTTATTTCATCAATATAGACAATGACACAACTTAACTTTAAATCCTTCAAGATGTGATCCATGGCACGCTTGAAAGTTGCCAGTGCGCTGCACAACCCTTGAGGTAAATTGGGTGTGTTAGAAGAGATCCTCACTGTAAATAAAAAAATATTCTCTTGTTTTGTAAAGAAAGGTCTATTTGCCAATAGACACTAGCCAGGTCCATCGCAGAAAAGAAGATAATCCAGAAAGTTGTACCAGGGCATCATCAATATGGGGAATAAGATAATTGTCCTTTTTTGTAAAGTTATTTAGTTTGCGGTAGTCCATGAATACCCGATGACCTCCAATTTTCTTTTTAATTAGCAAGATGGGAGAAGACCAAAGGCTTTGGTATAAAATTAGTAACCCCGTGTCTAGTAACTGCTTGGGCACATTCCTCATCTTCTGTTCTTCCACCTTTGATTTGCGGTAAGTTTTGACCAAATGGGATGAGCATCACCCACATCAATGGAGTGGATCAAGTCCTTCATGTGGCTATAGTCAGTATCCAACTTGTAGAATATGTCGCTATATCCTTTTAATATAGTATGGACCTTTTCCAGCTCATCTGGGGTCAGCCCATACAAGATAAGAACATTTGGTAAGGTACATAACAGGCTATCCGTTGGCAAGCCCATATCCAGCATAGAGCCAATGAAATGAATACGTTCAATATCCTCTATGGGGACCAATAAGCCTCTGACAATCTCCTGGTTTTTCTTACAACCATGTCCTTTTTGGTGAGGTTCCCCAACAGAATAGTAATAGGCCTCTGGTAGGCTGGGTCAAATATATCAGGCAATACCTGAGACTCTAAGGGGCTAACGCCCTTAAGAATTATGAGGTGCAACAAGCAGTGAAGTGGTATTTAGAATGAGATCTTTGTGTTAATCACTCGTTGTTCACCAGGCTTAATCAATACCTCATCTGCAGCATAGAAGTTAATAACATCCCTAGCATCCACTGAATCAGGAAAAATTATTGTATTGCGCCCAGAGGTGGTATAATGCAAAGGCAAATCTGAAAAGGGGTATAAACCAGGAAAGAGCATTCGTTCTTGCTGGGATCTTTATTGGACAATACTAATTGGTCTTCATAGTTGAATAATGAGAGGAAACCTTTCTTCATGTTATATTCCCTCGTACTCAATCATAAATTGGGTACCTATGAGCATATTATAAGTGTTGTTGTCCAAGGCCACTGCTGAGGCTGATAAGATGAGCTTCCCAATTCGACTGGAAATGGAAGAGTATGCCCCAATAGCATGGGTGTTGTTTAGCCTGCAGTTCCAAATTCTTGATTGTACTCCAAGTCAGGAGCCAGCTTGATCTTTTTGATCATCTTGAAGGAGATTATGTTCAACAGGGAGCCACTATCCAGGATGGCCATTACCCAGACCCTTTGAATGACCACTTCCACCTTGGTGAATGTTCCTTTAAAATTAGGAGACAGAGCCAAGACCTCCTTGAGCTTGAAGGTGGAGTTTCTATTACAAGCGGTATTTAGGTAGCTCTCCAAGATGGACTTAATGATGTGAACTTTCTAAAGAGGTCATATCAAGCCAGCTATGAGCTGATCAGCATCGCTGGCAGTGTTATTAACCTCAGGCCACCCTAGAAATTTTCTGGGTTACGTTTCCTCAGGTATAGTGGTCTCATCTACTCCTCCAGCGTTCAAACGATCAGGAACCTCCACTTCAGCTGGTACTCCTAGAACATAATATCAATATCTTCATAACCCCTTAGATTTGTCCCCAGGGCATTCTCAACAAATGGCAATGGCGCAACTGAGGCAGTGGGGGTCAGGCACATAAGGTTAGGTAGCTATCCTCTGACAATAAGTCTTTCCAGAAAGCCCTTCCTTGTTGCAGGGGTTATCCTTAGGGTGCGTGACTACCAGCTTGGCTGGAGGAAAAGGGACAGGGGTTTAGTGAGCTTGTGTGGGAGCACAGTATTAACTGCCTTACTGGTCTCAGACATACAGGAGTGAGAGATATCTACTTTAAGTCGCACTAAAGAAGCAGGTTTCAAAGGGTGGATAGGCGCAGGTGTGTCCATTGGAGCCTTTGGGGCATCCCCCATTACTTACAGGTAAAAGCTCCTCAATTGTTAGAACTTTGGGCTTCACCACAGCTTCATTTGTTGTCGCAAAGATATGAAAATCAGCAATGTATAACAAAGCCTCTTCTATGTCGCAGACGCTCTTGAAGTTGCGCTTCACTAAAATGATATAACTGGCTGGAGAAGGTTGAGAAACTAACCCAGTTAACATGGCTGCGATGGCAGCATCAAGAGTTAGAATGTTAGACGTTGACAACCTCCGAGCAGTGAGGTAAAACCGCTCAGCAAAGGCAGTGGTCAGTTCGCCTTTATACATGAAAAGGCGCATTAAGGCATGTTTCTCCCAGTTTAGACTCTGCTTGGAACCAAATTCAGCTAAAAGAGCCTCCTTAACCTCTGCCCAGGTATGCAGAGCTCAATATAAGGAACCATCATCTCTTTAATCAGGCGATTAAAGCAAGGAAGTATGTGGTTAATTTTTTGTTTGTCAGATGCACCTTGCATTACAGATTCATAGACATACACAGACTAAAAAATCCTCCCCTCACCGGGGTGAACTTTTCTTTAAAAGGGGTATATAAGGGCGCTGTTTAAGCTCTTTAGGACGAGGTAAAGCGCTAGCTAGTTGCTTTTTATGGGAAACAATTCTTGATTCGTTTTCAAGATGAAGGGTATTAGGGTTACTAACTATGTGAGCCTCCATTTTTTAGTTAGATCATTGTTGGTGTACAGGGCCCTGTAGTGAGCACCACTTTGTGGGAATCCAGCTAAGAAATGCTCGCTGGTGCTGATTTTAAGCTGGTTTTCCACAACTGACTTGTTATATTTAAGTTTGCTAATTAATATGGCGGACAAACTTATAATTAAACTACAAACAATAAATTATAATTATTCACAAGTAACGGCTTAGGTGTGATAAATGATACTTTATTGAAAATGCCTTTCGCTAGTATTTAGCGTTATCAAAGGATAATAGTGAAGCATTTATTATGTTTGATATAAACGAGGTGACGCAGATTAGACAGTTTAACAATCTGGTTAATCCACGCTTGAGAAAGGCATTTTACTTCATCTGATCTTAACACAACGTGATTGTCCATCATAGGTAGAATAAAAATATGGGGAAAATTTTTATATTTGTACCCAGCCATTTTCATTGGATTTAAGCTCATTACAGCTGATCTTCATCTGCTTTAGCTCAAAATTAGAGGGTAAAATTTCTTCACCTTTTGCGACCCCTCAACCTATAAAAGGGGGTGATTTTGTTATAGACAAACACACAGAATTAATGCTAGGGCTTGGGCGACCCTTCCAACTCAGGTAGAGTATTTTTGTTAAGGGTTGGGAGTGACGAGGACAGCTAGATCTGCACTGGTCAATGGAAGGTGAGGAGTAAGACGATTACTCCAAGTCAAATTGTTTTGTGAGAATTGGGTAAATTGTGTCTAATAAATTTGGACAATTACCACACAAAACATCCTTCTCCTAAAGTTGAGATGGCAATTGTCTGACAGTGGTAGTCTTGAGTAGAACTTAACCCATTGGTGATATTGTGAAGTGAATTAACAAGCTTTCCAGCGGGGCTACCTGTGCCAAGGGTATAATCAGTCAAGAGGTCAATGCTAATAGTAAATTTTCTAATGGGACCATCTGAAAATGATAGACAGAAATCAAAACTGCAAAAACAGGGAAAGAGCTTAGGAAGGATTGCACAGTGGTAGTGGATCCTTAGGTGGGATTTTGGTTGTGATGTGTTAGATGAAAAGGATGCAGACGCTAGAGGCTGCATGAAAAAGGGGTGGTGATGTAGGCTTTTGTGATAAAAAGACCGCCATTCCAAACTGAGAATTATTTTTAATTGTAAATTAACCCACCAATGGTGATTTCTCCAGCTAGGTGAGGCGTTAATGGAAGTTGTGAACCATCTGGCGGCTGATGGGATGTGAAAGTGGCATGCACCACCACTAACATTTTGCCACCTACGAAGCTCTTAAGATCAAACATGTGAAAAATGGATCAGCCAAACTAGTGAGAGCGCAAGGCAGAAGGGTAAGAATTTCTGGAAAAATAAATGCATTTTTGCTTCCAAATTTAAGATGGTCAATAGGAGATCAAAGGTGGCACAAAGGAGACATGGTAAAAGAGGTCGCAGGCAGGGACAGCTCAGCACACCAACCTTTAACTTCACTACAGACGTGAAGCAAACAGTGGACAATAATAGCAGGGTGTGATGGCGTGGTTGTTGTGGGTAAGATTTTAGAACAGCTGGCTCTTGGCAACTTAAAAAACCACTTTTTAGAGATGAGATGTGCAGTTCTAATTCTTACTATAAAAGTAAGTCTAAGTTATTAAATCAGAATTAAAATTTATTCAAGGTATGCCAACCAGGGGATGGACATTACTAATACTCATAGAGCAAACAAAAGAACCAAAATGAATGGAACAACAAAACAAAGCAAAACCTTCAACCAGGCGGGTTTGGAATTCCGCTAACTCACCATGGCAGAGGGGTAGGGAGGGTCAGTAAGCTCTTCTACAGGCTTATTGTTCATGATGGAATCACAACGATTGTAGTAGTGGATAAAAGCTGAGAGCCAGGGCGTTGGGGTATTAGCGTGGTGTTGGATGTGGTTTAGATATTGGTTACTTACATCAAGATCAGCCTGGAAGACATCCTCAATTAATTCTGCAACATGATGTTCAGCTTGAAGGCGGGCATCTGGGAGTTGGGCCAAACTGGCTATATTTTGCCAGGCGATTTTAGAAGATGGGCTGAAGTCTGCTAGTTTCACAACATGCATGACAGCGTTATTGGCATCAGTGGCCAATTTGGTGATTTCCTCTTGTGCTGATTTGGGGAAATCAGGGGGAAATCAATTGTGCTCAGCGCTTCATGGAATTGATCAACTGATTGTGACACTGCTTTGCAGAGGTGGAGGCAATGGGGTGAGGCCACCGCTGCTAAGGCAAGTTGGTGGTCACTTGGTAGGGGATGGCATTGGGTTTAGGAGCAAAGCGTCTGGGTGAGAGGGTTTAGTCAAAATAAGAATTATAAAATCTAGCCCATTCATAATTATCCGGGCTGAGATTTCCACCAGATTCCTCATTTGTGACAATTTTACATAATTTATCAACCTCATCCAATAGGTCCCAAGGATTTTAGTTCACGAGAATAGTGGAGGCTGATTTTGGGTGGGTATT
>JAKSZP010012862.1:0-13724 GCA_022478985.1 Massospora cicadina
TCCTAATCTGGAGGTGGAAAAACTTTCTTCGATGGAGTTGACCCTGTTCAGGTTTCATGTCATTTCTTTCTTTCAGTAATGCCTGTCCTCTGGTCAGCTTGCCTCAGTTAGATAAAATAAAACAACCCAACAAATTAAACATACATTTTCTAGAAGACACAGGGAAGTTTCAGCCACTATCAAACACACCTTAGCTAAAATTGACCATCTAAAAAATAATGTACCAAGCATGGTGTCAGAAAATGAACTTTGGGCTCTGCTAGTTGGCAGGCTAACCAATATGAAGACTGGTCAGCCCTTGCCATTTTACTCTAGGCGTTGGGGCTAGCAGCGCCGGCTAACCCCTTGGCATGTCACCCATGCCATTTTGGGGATCCCCTTTAACATAAACTACACCAACAAAATAAATAAACTTATAACAAAAGGTAGAATAGGCAAAGGGAGATATTTATTGAGAAGGAAGCGCCAGGTATTTATACTATTTACAAAAGGTCTACTGCACCCATCGCTGACCTATCAGCTCATCCGCTGGTTCTTCCAGCCAACCACTTCTCTTCTTCTTACACTACTTCTTCTACTATATTCTCTTCCCTAGCATTGACCCTTTCATCCCATCCTTCCCAATGTCCAATTAGCTTTGGTTCATCCTCAGCCTTAAGTCACCGGTGAACTATATAAATAATTAATTTAAATAGATGTCAAATTTGTATTTAACCTTCAAGTTGATATAATTGTACTGTAAACCACTATGGTTGCTTGCTTCGACTCAGAATATCTTGGCATCTCACTGACATTTATTCTCATCTTATTTTGATAATAAATTAGGCACCGGAAACAACCTCAGCCACCTCAACTCATAATTGTTGGATCTGCCAACATCAAATAATCAGTACAGGCAGCAAACATATGAAGTGATACATCAGCTTTCAACCAGAAATCCCACAATGTACCATTAATGGCCATTAGCATCAACAACTGATTCTGTTGACAAATTGGATCATCCTTAGCTATTAGTCGCTGATGATCCTTCTACTAATTTTGGGGCCACCAATTGGCCCCATTTGAACCTAAATACCAAACTCAGCGGAATACTAATTTCAGCTCAACCCAAATTGGGGAGCAACTAACCAGAAATTGAACTAAATACCACAAAATTCAGTCAATAAGCCATTCCACCAGGATTGTCTATATCATTCCAAATAACGCTTAATCATCTGAGGATTCCATCTGGTTAAAATTCCGACATTTCCCCCCCCCACTTAACCAGAAGGTAATCCTCCTACTTCAAACCTTGGCATGTGGGGTGGGCATCCAGGGCTTGCCCCTCCCTGCCACCAACAACTGCTGGAACCAAACCACAGTGGTGCATCACCGCCACCTCTTACCACCTTTAACTACTTATGCACCAACCAGCAGAGTCCCCCTGTAGTGAGCACCAATGTCAGAAAATTGACCATGGGCTTGCTAGTTGGCAGGCTAACTAGTATGAAGACTGGTCAGCCCTTGCCTTTTCACCTTAGGCGTCAGGGCTAGCAGCGCCAGCTAACTCCTTGGCATGTCACCCGTGCCATTTGGGGATCCCCTTTAACCTAAACTACAACCAACGAAATAAATATTAAACTTATAACATAAGGTAGAATAGGCAAAGGGAGATATATACTGAGAAGGAAGCGCCAGGTATTTATACTATTTACAAAAGGGCTACTGTTCCCATTTGCCAACTTATCAGCTCTTCTTCTGGTTCTTCCAGCTAACCAATTCTCTTCTTCTTACACTACTTCTTATACTCTATTCTATTCCCTGGCGTTGACCCTCTTTCTCCGTCCTTCCCAATGTCCAAATCAGTTTTGGTTCATCCTCAGCCTTAAGTCGCTGGTGAACCATATAAATAATTAATCCAAATAAACATCAAATTTGTATTTGACCTTCAAGTTGATATAATTGCACCAGAAACCACCTTGGTTGCTCACTTTTACTCAGAATATCTCAGCATCTCACCAACATTTATTCTCATCTTATCTTGATAATAAATTAGGAACCAGAAACAACCTCAGCCGCCTTGACTCATAATTGTTGGATCTGTTAACATTGGATAATTAGTATAGGCAGTAAACATCTGAAGCGATAAATCAGCTTTCCACCAGAAATCCCACAATGGACCATGAATGGCTGTTGGTATCAACTACTGATTCTGTTGACAGATTGGATCATTTTCAGCTATTAATCACCGGTGATCATTCTACTAATTTGGGGCCGCCAATTGGCCCCATTTGAACCTAAATACTAAACTTGGTGGAATACTAATTTCAGCTCAACCCAAATTGGGGAGCAACTAACCAGCAATCAAACTAAATACCACGAAATTCAGTCGATAAACCATTTCACCAGGGCTGGCTATATCATTCCAAATAACGCCTAATCATTGAAGGATTCCATCTCGTTAAAATTCTGACACATGGGATACAGCCCTGGATGGGGTCACAAATGGGTGGAAGTTTCTGCTCGGCTAAACAACCTGATCTGCGAACACCAACACTTAGTTGGAGTCCAATATAAAGGCAAAAATATAAGAGATGGAGAAACTTGCTCAAGCTAATTTTTCATCTGATTCCATACCCAGAAACTATGGTAGCTTGTACACAGGTCCATCAACTGGACAATCCATAGCAGAAACACCTGAAGAAGTCATGACCAAAGTGCACAGGTTTTATATGAAATTGTATAAATCCAAGCCATTCAAACCAGAAAAAATCAAAAAATTCCTTAGAAGTGAAAATATCAACTCCATGGCCCAAAATAACAATTTAATCAACCTAATATCATGCAAGGAATTATGGGAAGTAGTATGCGGTGCACCAAGAGGGAAATGCCCTGGACCTGATGGGATTCCCTATGAATTTTACATAAAATATTTTACTAACATCTCTAACATTCTTCTAGCTTCAATGAACAAGTGTAGTATGAAAAACATACCTCCTGCCTGGAGGCAAAGAAGCCTACATGGTCACCTTATTCAAGAAAGGAGACAGATTAGATTTCTCAAATGGCGCCAAATTTCCCTAACCAACACGATACAAAATTTTCACAAAAATTATGGCTAAATGACTAGGATAAATTGCAACTGATGCGATATCCCCATCACAATATGGATTTGTTCCAAGAAGATCCATATGGGATAACATCCACACAGTTGCAAATGTCTGCAAGTCCAAAACCTCTGGCGCACTTGTCTTTTTAGACCAACAAAAGGCGTATGACAGGGTGAACTGGACCTATCTTAGGGCCTGCCTTCAAAAATTCAAGCTCCCAAATAGATTTATAAACTGGGTAATGTTGTTTACAGAATCTGCAACCATGGCTGTGCGGGGAGCAGGCTTCTTGACCAATTCAGTTATCCCACAGAGAGGACTAAAACAAGAAGACCCCTTAAGCCCTCTACTCTACAACTTTAGCTTAGACCCCATAATCCGAAATACAAACACACTTCTCAAGGGAATCAACGTCAATGGCCAACCACCAGTCAAAATGATGGCCTTCGCTGATGATTGTGTGGTGGGCATATCCAACGATCAGGACGCTTTCAGAATCGAGAAGATAATACAAGACTATTTAGCCATAAGTAACTCATCACTTAACACTGAGAAAATGGAAATTATACTCCTGGGGAATATCAGACCCAGTGGATGCCATCTACACAGGGCCAACAAGCTAATATAACATCAAGACTCCTGATCAGACATAGGAGGCGAAAATTAGCAATGACCTCACTGAAACTTCCATTCATCACCATGCTAACAGCTGGCCCTGTTCGTCACTTAGGAGTATGGTTAATAGCAGGAGGTTACGCCAACTCCATGATGGAAAATCAGTTATTAGACAAAATAACAAAACACATTGCCTCCTTACATGGACACCAAACAGGTCTAACAGGAAGGTTCATGGTAGCCAACTCTATGATTCTATCAATCATATGGTTCAAGGTTCATGCAATCGCTTTCTCACCATCCTTCTTCAACACAATCCACGCCCTATTACAAGGATGGCTATGGTCCAATTACAACCACCCTGTACGCCTCAAAACCCTATTTGGGTCGAGAAGGAATGGAGGTATGGGGCTTACTAATTATGTAGAGTAAGCAACCCATATAATGAGATCCTGGATAGCTAAAGTGACTAGCCCAGATCTTCCAGATACACACTGGGCCAGAACAGCAAGATATAACTTCACAAGTGCACTCCAATTACAAAACCCAGATTTCCTGAACACATTAATCAAATATCTGACATCCCACCCCACAGCTGCAGGACCACATGGCACTCCCGCACATTTCAAACGAATACTCCTAGCCATGAGAAGAGTGACATGGCAGATCCACATAAATGGCCAAACCTTTTACTGAGGACGCCCAAGGCTAACTCACAGACAGGAGATCAATGATCAAATAGTCACAGACAATATAATAAGTAAAAGCCCAAGTACCATAGCCAGGATATATTACCTGGACCATATGGACATATCCTACAACCTTGAGACTCAAAGAAGAGTATGGAAATACACATATCAACCTCTACTCCAACCCAGGATAAGATCACATGTATTGAGGCTCATGAGGAGAGTATACTAAACAGTTGAATAGTCAAATGCCACTCATACCTCATGTACAATATGTGGTCAGTATGGAAGCATAGCCCACCGTTTAGAACAATGCCCAACATCAGTGGCTGTATGGAAAGAGGCCATGCACCTATTCCGCCAAGAAAACGTACATCCATTCAGCCTAGCAAGGAACATGTTCGCTATAAACATGGACTCTCCTATCCAACCATCTCTCAGGGCGTTAATAGTAGCAATAGCACTATGGACGATACATACAATGGTACTGTAATCGTTCACAGGAGCAACGCCAACAATCCAAGAAGCCATACATCGCTTCCACAGCCATATATTGGAACATTTCCAAGCATGGCTGTTTGGACATATGACCCCCCATAACAGAAGAACAATCAACACATGGTTCCCCATATGGTTCCTAAAAGCTGATCCTTTCCTTCACACATGCTGCATCCAAGAATAAGCCAGCATAATTCCCCTTCCCTACCGTCCTAATCTTGGTGATCCTGGAGACAACAAGAGGGGCCTTGAACCCTCTGGGGTGTCTTTGATTGTCAAATACATTAGTTTCCTCACTATATTGGAAGTGCTTGTCCCCTGGTCAACCTTCCCCAATTAAATATAAGATAATGGTTCCGCCGCTTATAAATATTAATTCAACCATTGGGAATGATTTACAATGGTATATCAAGTTTAGAGATTTACTAATAAACTAATGCTTAGGATGATTAAAATCCCATCTGTATTATTATATTTTTATATTACTCTATCAGCAAATGGATGCCAAGATTTCCCTTATCCTATGAGCTTAATACATAGCTTTCATTTATCTTTTGCCTATCCTGAATCCTACTATCCCATTTTAGCCTTGAAGTACTATAAATACCTCAAGACTATATCTCTATAAACAATAATTTCCATACACTCTCAGTCCTATTGTAGCTTTCCTCAGTCCTTAGGGCCTACTAACTCACTGGGGCTTTGAGGCCCTTAATGAACAATGGGCCATCTAGGATTTGATCCCTGCGTCTTAACAAAATAGTGCTTTCTGCAAGGTTCCCTCGAGTTCCCCATGCCAGCTACAACCCAGGAAGGAGGAGGAGCGGTCATTGCCAAGGGCCTCCAGCCCAGATACTACCCTGGGCCTCAACAACCCAGTATGACTACCTTGGTCCCTGCTCAGCTGTCAAAGACACTCAAGATCAGGTTAAGGGGATGATCTCTGACCAGGCGCTGACAGAATAAGATTCCAAAAAATGGTCCAAAGCCACCCCAATTCATCAAGTAAGATTAGTAATGTAACACTGTTTGATACAAATTTAATGGGCCAATAACATATGTTTTTATGATATTAAAACTAATGAAATATTGCTTTTATTTCCCATTACTATCACTATTAGTAACACGATTCTCCGCAAATTATCCAAATTTGACAATTAACCAGGAAAATGAGCAGATTTGTACGTACCAACACCAATTGGGCAAAAGTGGCCAGCTCAAAAGGCCTTAAACCCACCCAACCCATCAGAGAAAAACGCCCTGGCAGTACATTGGGACAACCTTTCCCAAAAAAGGGTGAGTCTAGTGCCACACCTGGAGTTTTGCAATTTCTGCAAAAAATGGGCGCCTTCACAAAAAGTGAACATTCCCAACCCCTGTCCTCCCTCGAGCATGGCCTTAAGATTTATGGTTAGCAATATCTCCCTTGAGTTATGGGAAAAAATGGGGGAGGCCTTCACCACAATTTTCTTGAACACCGTCTTGGTAAATTTTAAAAACTTACATAGATGATGGGTGGATGTCAGGTTCATGACAGTGGAGGAAGCGGCGGACGCAGCAAAAACCAAATTTTTGTAAAAAATTAACAGCGAAGATCGCATTATCTGCATGGTATGCACACTATGGAACGAGGCAAATGACCTATTCATCATATATGACCAACTCCTGAGCACCATGCACTGTGATATCCTCAAGGACGAGCTCTGCATGGGCCTCAAAAGTTACAGTAAAATTAAACAATTTGAATTTGAAAAATTCCCCCTCCTGCCCCACCTATGCACAGGGAAGGCAATAGCCATTATTGAAACCGACCAGGATGTGGTAGAGGATATCACCCTCATTCCATGCACAGCAACCATCAACCTCCCTGATGGCAGCATATCTCGCCCCTTCCAAATCACACCAGAAAACACTCCACCCATCTGCAGATTCTGCTCAGCTCTAGGCCACAAAGACCATGCATGCCTCATCAAATGCAGGGTGGAAGCACCGGAATTTTGTGAGGATGATATGGATGAAATGAGCCCAACCTTCGGTAAAATGAAGGACGCCACTTACGCCTTCAATTGGGGTGAAAGAGACGAAATTACTTTAGTCAAACCCATTTTGTAAAAGGATAATCATCGCACTCAGGCTGCCCACAAGCAGGCCGTGAGTTCCGCTGAAACCCAAGCCCACACCATGATTTCCCCAGACCAAATTCAGTCTGATTCTATAGCAGCGCGGCGAAATAACCTTTCAGATTCCCCACATAAAATTCAACAAAATCAAAGCAAATTTTTCAAACACAACCAATCAAACACCTCCAACCACACTGTAGCAGAACCACCATGAACCACTGTGGATCCTCCTAGCCAATCACACGTGACCAGCGACAATAAGGTTCATGAGTGTGATATAGAAGATCATCCAGCCAATCACAAAGTGACAACGCTCCTGCACAAAACCCAATTGCCCCAACACCTAGCTTCTGCACATTTAGCCCATAGGTAAGCAGAGAAAAATTTTATGCTGGTGGGGCACAACACAACCAACGCCAGAGCCAAACTCTATGGAGTAATCTGAGCCCAAAGAAACCAAACAAAACTGGTGCTACAACCACTGAGCAACATACTGGAACCATCCTGGCTGATTGTCCCCAAACTTGTAGCATGACCTATGCTGCTAGGGAATGGGGTGACCCCTTTGGGTCGCCCCAACGTTCCTGATGTGTGGATTACCAAAATCACCATAGGGACACTCAACATTGCGGGAGCCAAAGCCCCCATGTCTCGGGCCAAAAAAAGGCTTTCCTGCGCAATATCCCCATGGACATCTTGACCATCCAAGAACCCCACTGTCCACCGGGGGAGGAGGAGTCATGGTCAACCATGCTCCTCCCAGCTAAATCCTTTTGGATGTACCACTGTGGGGAGGTAATTTAAACAACTGCAATCCTCCAGTAAACATCTAAAGCACATCCTCCCTCCTGGAGGGATGGCTGCTTCTAACAGATTTTGAGTGGAATGGAGAAAATTTTTCTATGGCATGCATATATGCCCCAAACAATCCAAACAACCACCAAAAATTCTTTTCCATTATCCTCTCAATCCCTTTTGCTGAGACAACGTTTTTTGCGGGAAATTTCAATTGCTGGCTTAATCCCATAACTGACCACTGGCCTAAAACAAAAGCCATACCCCGTGGCCACATGGAACTTTGCATATTAAAGGCAACACTGGGCCTGTTTGACACCATCCCCAAACAGACCAACACGCTGGCCAACATGACGAGGCCCCACTACAACAACAAACAACTGGTCTCAATAACCCAGATTGACCTGATGCTCGCCCCTGTGGACTTCT
Organism: Massospora cicadina; assembly: GCA_022478985.1. NCBI lineage: Eukaryota > Fungi > Entomophthoromycota > Entomophthoromycetes > Entomophthorales > Entomophthoraceae > Massospora > Massospora cicadina. The sequence goes on from JAKSZP010012862.1 coordinate 8,236, forward strand.
GTCACCGTTATCAAGTTTTACAACAACAATTATCCCCCTCTCTGACCACCAAATGGTTTCAATAAAATTATCATCCGCGGTGAAATACCAAAAGCCACTGACCTGGCATAAAGTTCACCCAAGCACCATCCATCTTCTGGAGCTTAAACTTTGGATCAAGATGGTGATAACAACACAGACAAAAAACGACCACCCACAGGGAACCCTATCGCTGAGTGGGAAATTTTCAAGACTAGAGTAACCAAGAAAGCCTGTCACTTCAACTCCAGAAAGCTGGCCATGACATCCGCGACAATCAATAAGGCTATCAGACAGCTCCAACACTTAGAAAACAACACACCCCGTGAGGGAACAGCCCTCAATGGGGACGCCTGTGTTTTCAAGTATCTGCACAGGTCAACTCCCTCTTTAGAAAACACCAGCACTATGTCGAAGTATAGCACAAATTAAAATACATTCTATCTGGCAAAACCTACACGGTCCAATTCTTCCGCCATTTCAAACCAATCTCAATCTTGGCGACCTGCACACAGGTCCATCGAGCAGATTACACACTGGCATCCACACCATCTGAAATATTGGCCAAATTACACCAATTTTACACCAACCTGTACACAGCGGATTTCGCAGCACCTATTGAAATGAATTTTTTTCATCTGCTAATATTAACAATATAGCTGATAAACCAGATCCTGCCGAACCCATCACTAGAGAGGAACTATGGGAGGTAATAAAATCAACTCCGCGTCACAAGTGCCCTGGGCCTGATGGGCTCCCATATGAATTTTACAAAAAGTATTTTTATTACATAGCACCAGTACTACTAGCAACTATGAACAAGTGCCTGGAGGACACAGCCCTTCTACCTGGCGGCCAAGATGCATATGTGGTCACACTTTTCAAAAAAGGAGACCAGGCAGACCTATACAATTGGCGTCCAATTGCTCTCACCAATATCAATACTAAAATACTAACGAAAATTTTAGCTATGCATCTGGGATGCATTGAACAGACAGCCCTCATCCCCATCAGTTTGGCTTTATCCCCTATCGCTCAATTTGGGATAACATCCACACCATACCCAACATCTGCCAAGCTAACCCCACAGGCGCCCTTGCTTTCCTGGACCAAAAGAAAGCATATGACCAAGTGCACTGGGATACTTGGAACAATGTCTAAAGCCTTCAACCTACCATCCCGCTTTATAAACTGGGCGCTCCTCCTAACACGCTCAGCCAGGTTTGCAATCAAAGGCTCAGGTTTTTTAACTGACACCATCACCCCACAAAGGGTCCTCAAATAAGGCGACCCGCTTAGCCCCCTACTATACAATTTCAGCCTTGATCCTCTCCTCCACATAGTAAACTCCAAGCTCTCTGGAATCAGGTTGGAGGGACAAATACCAACCAAAATGCTCGCCTTTGCTGACGACTGCATAGTTGGAATCTCAGGAATAGGGATGCCAGAGCAATTGAGCGCATTATTCGCCAATATGAGTCAGTGAGTAACGCCAAGCTGAATAAACAGAAACTAGAGGTAATTGTAATGGGCACACCCCATCTGAAATAAATTGACCCCCCCACAACCAACCAATCCAACCCCCCGCACATCCTACCACAAGACAAAGACCAACGCCAATAAAACCACTGTGCTTACCCTTAGCACCCCACCCCGCCACCAACCCAGTCCGTCATCTGGTAATATGGCTTGAGGCTGGTGGATATGCACTTGACATCATTAAAACCAAGTTTTTGGACAACACCACAAAAAAATGACAAGTATGCGGAGAAGTAAAGCTAGTTTAACCGGAAGAGTTGTGTTAGCTAACTCCCTGATCTTGTCAAAGTTATGGTTTGCTGCTCACGCAGTTCATTTCTCCACCAACTTTACCAACGCAGTCTACAAGCTCCTGCAGAACTGGCCGTAGTCTAGATACCGCGCACCAGTCAGGCTGGAGACCATGTACAGCCCATGGAAGAAAGGCGGGATGGGGCTGCTCAACTTCACGGAATGAGAAACGCAAATTTTTGGCTCATGGATAGCTTTGACAACGTCGCCCAACCCGCTTTCCCCCCACTGGGCCAAGGCAGCCCAAACTAACTTTGCAAGGGCACTACATCTGAGGTGTCCATCCAACCCCACAACACTGATGAAGTACCTAACAACACATCCAACATCCACAGGACCTCACAACACCAACCACTACTTCAAATGCGTCCTGTACACCCTAATACAAGGGGATTGGAGTTTCTTCTATGCAAAACAATCCAAAGATACTAACCCGTTAATAGGTTATATGTGACTCCACAGAGGACAAACTGTGACCAACGCACCTTCCCCACTACCACCCTTTCCTCTAACCCAGAATATCTATCAAGACTACCAAGACGTCCCATATGACTTGCGCACCCAAAGGAAGGTGTGGGACCTCATCACTTGCCCCCTCTTATCCCCACAAGTGAACTCCACAGTGTGGCTCTACATGCGCTGTACGTTTAGGACAGCTGACCGCACCTTCTCAATGTTCCAATCATGCGCCATCTGCGGCAGACCCAACACGTTAGCCCACCGCCTGGAAGAGTGCCCGCCATCCAAGCATATCTGGGCCAATGTGATGTACTTATTTCAGCAATCACCATCAGCTGAATTCTGATTATCTCGCGATATCCTGTCACTCAACATGATTTCACCTATCCCCCATACGCTAAGGGCTTTAATTGTGAGTATTGCAATATGGTCCATTCACACAATTACCCTTGATGCTTTCAAAGGGATCTTCCACAACATCAACCAAGCTATCATCAGGTTTCACAGCCATTTGGCTGACCACTTCCAAGCTTGGCTATTTGGATCACTACAACACAAATAAAAGAAACAGATGGGTAACTGGCTACCAATCTGATCTCTTCGTTGTGACACTGAAAACCTCACAATCTCTATAGGCGGTACACCCTACTAGCCCTTGAGCTGTCATGTCACTTAAGGTCATAGTCATCCACCACCTGTGGCTCCTAGCCACACCCTAGTGTACCAGGTCTTGTCTTATCCTTCTGGTTCCAATGCTTAGTGTGCTCCCCCATCTTTATTTTCCTTTTCCTACATATCAGATGTGTCATTCCCCTGGTCGGCCATCCTCAAATAAATAAATTTAAAAACTAATATAATATTTTATTTTTTAAACCTAATATTTAATTTAATAAAGTGCTGAACTTCTTGCTTTGTCTGTAAGTCCAGGGGAGCGCCCTTCCTATTAGACCATGTGGCATTCCCATTCCCATCAAAAAAGGGGCCTAGAAGTCAAGCTGCCCCTCTTGTCTCCCAGGGCGACCTAGCCATGTGGTAGATGAGCGTTGGTTAGAAGCTTACCTTTTAATGTTCCTGCCACCCATCCCAGTATTGACTTTGGCAAAACTTATATGGCAACTTAAGGGATTTTGTGCCAAGTTATTGATAAGCTGGCATTTTCTTGGGATGAAAGGTTCAGATAAGGTCGAGGGCAAAGAGTCTTAAGCATCAAAGTATGAGAGCCACAAACCCTTGGTAACAAAGCCCAATGGGTGCATACCTTTGCTAAAGATAACATCTAATGTCAAATCTTTGGTGAAGCTCACCAATGACATTGGGTCATTAGGAAATGTAGCTGATAGTTTTTAAACCTCCCTGGACACATCAAAATCTTCATTCAATGTTTCCTGCTTGGTCAAATGAATGCCAGAGCGACTGGGTGCAGGTGGGTTGGGCACCTGGAACTTGTTACCAACCTCTTGGTACTGCCCCTATGTTGGGTGGTCTTGGAAGGTTTCCGCTGCCCATCAGGTAAGATGCTGTATCTCCAGTTGGTGGAACTACAGAAAATCCACAATTTGGAATTTGTGGACAAATTGACAGTAATTGGCCTACTGCTGATAATTTCAAAGTCAGTTTAAAATAATTCGTTTTTCTTTCCTCATCTCCCAAAGTTTGCTAGAGTTAGGATGAATCTTGAGGTCCCCAATCCCATATTTCCCAAACTATGCCCTAAATCAATCATCTATTTAAACAGTTGTAACATTGAGAAAATTGATGTTCAATTCTCTATTTTGATTTCCATTAAAATCTTCTAATGCTTTAATTTATTTTATTAAGTTCAAAACTTCCTTTGTTGAACCCCTGTGACAATTGCAATGTGTGCCAGACAATTGCAAGTCTGATATTGTAAGAAGAGCGTTTTGGATAAAAATAACAATAAAATAGGCTAAAAGACCCTAATTCTTTGTGGAACCCCTCAAATTGGGGTAATAACTTTTTTTAATTTCACTTGAGCAGATAGCGCGAGTTTGGTTAGCAGGGTTACTCTGAATCATCAGCAGAATCAAAGGGCCATTTGGAGGTCTCTCCCAATCTTAAAACTGATTTAGTTCAACCTACACCGCGGATACTGGCCCTTTTATGGGGTAGGAGGGGGTCCTGCAAAGTGCAAATATTTTACCACCCAATGATTGGGTGGTAAAATATTAAAACCTTACCTCACAGATTTATATTACCTGCCATTGCCCTCCATCAACCATTCCATCAAAGCCTGAAAGTCTTAAGAGCTCCAAAAGTCAAATCCCCATATTCACTGATTTGGACATTCATAGCTTAATCCAAACTTCAAGCCTCAGCACAATAAAATACTTATTTTATTTGGGAAAGGCCAACCAGGGGACGGACACTTCCAATAAGACACTAAAAAAACCAAAACTTCAGCTAAAGGAGGGCATCCCAGAGAAGCAAAAGCTATCTCCCGTTGCCAGCGGGAACTCCAAGAGAAGAATGGGGGGTCACGTGTGCAGGGGCTTGCAATTCTATTGAGCATGTATGTAGGAAGGGGTCTGAAACTATGAACTAAACTGGGAACCAGGATGAGACCAAATGGTGGCGACGCGGTGGGAGGTACCCAAACATCCACGCTTGAAATTGGTCCACTAAGTGCGACTGGAACTGGCGTACAGCTTCTTTAGAGGGTGGGGGTGGAGCCTGAGATGGCATCCAAGACAATCGTGTGGATAGTCCACATAGCGATTGTGACTACCAAGGTATGGAGGAGGGCGGAAGAGGGGAGGCCATGGATAAAGAGAACATGTCCTTAGACAGGCTGAAGGGCTGTGCCTGATCCTGGCGAAGAAGACGTTGCACCTCACGCCATATCGCTTTAGATGGAGGGCACTTTTCCAGGTGGTGAAACAGCGTTCCGTACTGGCCACACATGACACAGGATGAGTGCAAAGCGTTAGAGTGTTTAGCAGTATGGTATACCCATCTCAAGCAGTGCCACACATGGGAATGAATATGTGGCTGCAGAAGAGGGTGGTGGGCATACTTCCAAATGGCTTTCTGGATATCAAGGGGGTAGGGGATGTCCATCATGTCCAGGTAGTCCACCCTGGACATGGTAGGGGGTCGCATGGGTATCACTTCGTTCAGAATGGGAAGTCCTTGTACTTCCTTGGTGAAAAGAGGAGAGGGAC
>JAKSZP010012863.1:0-13670 GCA_022478985.1 Massospora cicadina
TTTGCTTTTCGCCTTCCTTAGGAGTATCTAAAATTTCCTTCTGATTAAGTAATAAATCAACGCTCAAGAATAATATAAGATCTTCATACCAGAAGAAAAGAACAACTTTTCTAAAATGGGAATTGGCATCAAGAAAGCAAGGAAAAGACTACTTTGCCAATTTCTAGGCGAGTGTGGAGAGGAAAAAAATATTGTCTAGTATACTGTGCCTGGCGGCAAATATTTAAAAAAGACTGACATCCAATATTTATTCATTACCCAGTGGATAGCCCAAAATTTCAGGAGCACAGACAGTCTATTAAATATAAAGAATGGTATAGGTCTAAAGTAGGGAAATATTATTTAAATCCTACCAAAGTTTTAATAACAAGTCACATGGCTGAAATGGAAATATCCATAGGTCTTGCAGAGGCAACTCTTGAGGCGGGAGAGGCAGGGAAGATGGCAGATGTTATAAATTTTACAGATGTGTACCTTTTATCTTTAGTTTAATTGAAAGAGGGGTAGGACAACAGATGGATGGATTGCACTAAACTATAGACTGATTGAAAGGGAAGATCATACTTCTGGTGTACGTAGAGTGTCAAAGGATTGACAATGATAACTGTTTACTATGTTTTACTTATTTGATCGCCATGTGGTAAACTCACGCAATCAATGGATTAAACATCATTTTATGATAAGTATGGACTTTTATTGATGACATTGTAAGTTTATAAATTGACTTGGGAATTAAGTGGTATGGTGTGGAAGATGATTTCCAAAGAAAAATTTTATAAAGAATAAATAATTTTAGAATGAGATTCAGATCAAGAACAAAAACGGTAACATACCATATGAAGGGCTGTTGCCATTATAGTAGGTGAAAGGAAGAGTCTGAGGAAGATCAAAGCACTGACCTGGTTTGAACCTGCACATACTTAGGTTAACTAGGCTGAAAGTTGTTGTATGGATATTAAGAAACCAATAATTTTGGATAAAATCATAAATGCTTTAGAGCATGGGTCTGCGGATCAAGAAATTTAGAAAATTGATCAAAATTACGTGGGTTTTTAAACTAATGAATTGTAAAAGCTAAAAGATTCTCATAAGTTTTCTGAGCTTTTGAATAACTGGAATAAATCATGGGGCAGATTGGATGATCCAGGCTATCAATCCATGATTCACTTAAAGAGTTGAAACCTGATCAGCTTGTTTGACCACTTAGTTTTTCTAGATCTTTAAAAGAAATTAACTTCTTAATGGGGGTCTATGTATAACTTGGATATGGGTGGTATAATCCTTATGGTACTCCAGAAGTCCCTGGACTGTTACATCTCTCTGAAAGCTCCTTTTATCATTTTTAAAAGGGATGAAAGAAAAATAGGGACAGGTAGGGAGGTTCCTTATAGATGTGAAGAAACCCATCGCTCATATATCACAAGGTTTTAGTCTCTGAGTTTATACTGGGAAGCCACAAGGGGCTTAGATCCTTCTTATCCCGCAGTTATTGTTTAATTTCAAAAGAGAGGGTTAATATCAGATTATACAATGGTAATGGGGTATAGTATGTATTTCTACAGAGTAACTAATAATTTATTAGATTCATTGTTAACCACTAATAGAGATGCAACACGGGGAAGGGAAATAATCTTGAATGTTTTAAACAGATATTACCACAGCACAGACATTAAGGGAGCTTTTATTTAATTTAATTTATTGCGGGGAAGGCCGACCATGGGACGGACACTTTTGAATATGACTCAGGAAAGACAAACTTAGTACCAGGGGAGGCACCCCAGAGAAGCGATGCTATTTCTTATTGACAGCGGGAACGCCACTTATGGGAGGGGGAGGGAACGTGTGAAGGGCCGTAGCCACTATTGAGCACGTGTGGAGGAAGGGGTCTGATTTGATGAACCAGACTGGGAACCAGGAGGAGACCAGCTGTCAGTGATGTGGTGGGAGGTATCCAAACATCCACGCTTGAAAGTGGTCCACCAAATGAGACCAGAATCTGTGGACAGCTTCTGGGAGGGTGGGGGTGGAGCCAGCGATGGCATTCAAAACAATCGTGTAGATAGTCCACATGGCGATTGCAACCAACAGAGCACGGAGGGAGGGTGGAAGGGGGGAGGCCATTGATAAAGCAAAGATATCTCTTGACAGACTGAAGGGATGCGTTTGATCCTGGCCCAGCAGACGTTGAACTTCGCGCCATATCACTTTAGAGGTGGGGCACTTCTCCAGGCGGTGGAACAGCGTTCCATACTGGCCACACACGACACAGGATGAGTGTAAAGCATTAGAGCACTCAGCTGTATGGTACACCCGCCTCAGGCAGCGCCACACATGGGAGTGGACTTGAGGCTGCAACGTAGGATGATGTGCATATTTCCAGATATTCTTTTGGGTCTCAGTGGAATAAGGGATGTCCATCATGTCCAGGTAGTCCACCCTGGATAGGACATGGGGCCGAATGAGGATCACGCCATCATGGATGGGTAGCCCCTGTACCTCACGTGTGAACTGGGGAGAGGGGCGGCCTCTTTGGGTTGTATGTCCGCTAATATGAATCCTCCACTCTGCGCTTCGCATGGAGAGTAGGATTCGCTTGTAGTGGGTTTTAGTCCCGTGAGGACCTGTGGCTGATGTGTGTGATACGAGGTATTTCATCAGGGAGTGGGGGTTTGATTGATTGTTGAGGCCCAAGGCTTGGGAGAAGTTGGAGTGGGCCGCATGGGACCAATGTTGGGATGGGAGTGTAGGAGTGGTGACGGCCGCGATCCAGGTGCCCAGGATCTTGGCAGCATGGGCTTTGAAGTCAAGCAGGCCCATGCCACCTTGATGATAAGGGCCAAACATGACCTCTAGCCGTACTGGTGGAGGGCGGCCTGACCAAAGCCATCCTTGCAACAAAGCATATAGGGATTTGAAGAAGCTTGGGGAGAAGGGGATGGCGTGGGCTTTAAACTAGACTTTGGGTAGGAGCATAGAGTTGGCAAGAACAACCCTGTCAGTGAGGTTAGTAGGGTGGGCTCTGAGAGAGGCGATTCGCTTCGTCACGTTGTCCAGTATGTGGCACTCCATTACTGCTGACGCATATCCGCCTGCCTCCATCCACACGCCCAGATGGCGCACCGGTCCTATGGTAGGAGGTGGCACAAAGGGGAGCACCAGTGAGCGGTGTGTGTTGAGTTAGTAAGGTGTGGACGTGGGCGAGCAGATGGGCCAGGTTGGGAACTAATTGCTGGGGCCCAGCAGTTCTGAAACTGACCAAGGAGGATGATTTTAGTTTTGGAGGCGTTCAGTGCCGCGTTGCTTACCCGGGAATATTCCTGGATGAGGGCTTCAAGCGCGCGTGCATCTTTGTTATTAGACACCCACCACGCAATCATCTGTAAATGCCATCATCTTGATTGGGGTTTGGCCTGGCACATGGACCCTAGTGAGTTGGGCATTCACATTTCGCAGTAGTGGGTCAAGGCTGAAGTTGTATAAGAGTGGGCTGAGGAGGTCCCCTTGTCGCAAGCCCCTTTGAGGGCGGACTACTTCCGTTAAGAAGCCTGGGCCATGCACTGCCATTGTTGCAGATTCCATGAGCAGCATTACCCAGCTTATGAAGCGGGGGGTAGGCGTAATTGATGGAGGCAGGCCCTTAGGTATTCTCAGTTTACTCTATCATAGGCCTTTTGTTGGTCCAAGAATACCAGTGCCCCAAAGGCTGTGGACTGACATGCATTAGCCATGGAGTGCACGTTAACCCAAATTGACCTTCTGGGGATGAAACTGAATTGTCCTGGGGAGATGGTGGCAGATGCTACAGTCCCTAAACGGTTAGCCATAATTTTTGTTAAAATTTTGGTGTCTGTGTTTGTTAGGGAAATGGGGCACCAGTTGGCTAAGTCAATCTTATCCCATTTCTTGAAGAGTGTGACAGTAAAGGCCTCATGTCCTCCTGGTAGGAGGCGCATTTCCAACAGGCTTTGGTTAAGTGAGGCTAGCAGCAATGGAGATATATATTTAAAATATTTTTTGTAGAACTCATATGGAATGCCATCTGGGCCTGGGCATTTTTGTTTTGGTGCACCGCGAATGGCTGTCCATAATTCGTTTGGAGTAATTAAATTCATTATTTCTGGGTATTGGAAAATGGTGCGGATATGAGCTCAGTCAAGAAATTCCGCCACTTCGGCTGGCTGAATTGGTTCAGCTCAGTATAACTTGGAGTAATATTTTTGCATTTTGATTGCCACTTCAGCCGGTGTGTCCACAATAGAATTATCCAATCTTTGCACCTGTATGCAGGCTACGCTCTGGCGTGGTGCGAAAATTTTTTAAAGAAGTATGCGGTGCATCTGTCGCCTTTAGTGATGCATGTGGCCCTGTATTGGACACAAACCCAATATTTGTGTTGCCTTTTGAGTGCGTTGAGGTGGGTGGCTGCCTCCACCCACTTCCGGCCCCATGCAGGGCTATATCCTGTGGCTGGAATGTTGGACTCCAAGTGGGCCAATTCCACCAGAGCGCGCGAGATAACCGCTGATGTGGCTTGTGAGCGTCTGGAGGAGAGATGGCGAGAGTGGCGGATGGTATCCTCTTTGAAAGTTGCCCATGTGGAAATGGGGTCCGCGCAAAATGGTGCAATAAACGATTTTGCCAAAGCTGCCTCTTCCACCCACATGGAAAATCCTGGTGACGCAAGCTCGGGTGGGCGGATTTTGCACCAATGTGGGGCTTTTGCAACTGTGACGGGTAAGTGGTAGGTTATTGAGACCAGTCAGTGGTCAGAGAATTCCATTTTTGTTTTTTTGAAGTGGGAGATGTGGGGTTGGAATTTCGCCGGCGTTAGAATAAGGTCAATGCAGGTCATGGACCTTAAGTGGCCGTTGTAGGCATGGGGATGCATCATGTTTTTGAGCAGTGGGGCATGTCACAGCAGCGCATCCAAAAACCCAAGGGTGGCCTTTAGAATGAGTAGTCCTACGTGACCCTGTGGGGCGTGGGGTGAGGGAGGCCACCAGTCTTGTGGTGAGGTTAGCCAACAGTTCTTGTCGCCAACTAGGAAAGAATCAGGGGGTAGTGGGAGGGATATGACCGACAAGAAAAATTCCTGACACTCATGTGCACCATTTGGGGCATAGATGTTGATGATTGCATGCGCAACATCAGCCCACAAGAAGGCGATGATGAGCACTCGGCTATTTTGGAATGTTTCTGAGGATGTGAATTTGAAAAATTATTTTTCTGAGTTAGCACCCCACAGTGCTTCAACCAAAAGGATAGGTATGGGAGGAGCATTGTTTTCCAAGTTTCCTCAGAACCGCATGGACAGTGGGACTCCTGGATGGCCAGGATATCCACGGGTAATTTGTGATGTAAAAAACTCAGTTTCCTAGCTTGGGACGGGGAGGCCTTGAGTCTGGCGATAATCAATGTCCCCAGAGTGAAGGTTTCCCCCAATGCACCTTAGGTGTGAGGGGGTGGGCCCCCGGGCCCACCAGCTTCTTCAAGGTCCCCACGGGCTTTCACAGCAGCATGGGTGTTAGCAGCAACGCTATCAGAGTTTTTGTTGATTTTTGCAGAAAGAGTTGCATTGGCTTTGGCCTTCGCTTTTTGTTTTCCCAACGTCGGATGAATTTTTTATGGTGCGGATGAGTTTGGTGCACCATTGAGCAGGTCAAAAAAAATTTTCAGTTGGGATAGGTCCCAAGTTGGTTTTGACCGGAGCTTGGGTGCAGCGATTGGGTGAGATCAAATCTCCCATAGGATCCTCAGATTGAGTGGCCCACTCGGCATGGGCTTCCCAATCTGATTGGATGATGGATTTCTGTGTTGCTTCTGCCGCGAAGGTCTCCATGTCCTCCTGGCGTTGTGAGTGTGGGGTGGCGGTGTTGCCTTGGCCGCTTCCTTGGCCGCAGCCCTATGGGCCTGCTTGTCCTTCTTCCACTCCTGCAGGGAGATGGGCTTTACCAATAGGTAGCAGCCTTGTGCTCCCCACGGGAAAGCCTCCTTGGTGCTTGCGGTTGGTTTGTAGTGCGCCTCTCCACTGGCCATGGCCGCTGAGGGGTGCTCTTAAAATGTGACACCCTCCTTGATGGGGCATGCGTGTGCCTTATGGCCAAATGCATCACAGTGGGTACAAATGGGGGGCGCGCTGTCCATGGTTACCTGGAATGGGTGGGTGGTATGCCCTGCGATATCAATAAAAGTGGATTGCGGGATCTGGGTTAGGTCCTTCGCGATCTCCTCAGTTGGGGTCAGAACTGCGATGGCTTTGCCAGTGCACAGGTGTGGCATCAGCATGAAGCGTTGCATTTCGAAAGATTGTATTTCGCCATATCTGGTGAGACCATCTTTCAGGTGTTGTTCCAAAATATCACGTTTTACCATAGTAGGCAAAAAGTCAAATGTGAGGAAAATTTGGTTTGATTTTGTCCATCTGATGCATTTGGTTTTGACAACCTGTTGCCCTTTGGGGAGGTCAACCATTATGCGCACCGCTGCAGCCTCGTCTGCTGCTATTTTGCTTTTGAAACCTAGGTCCAGCCAACCGCGTGACATGGTGTGAGGTGCAACGTACACCACGGTTGGAAAATTTTGTGTACATCTTCACAAAATTTTTCCCATAAGGCCGTTTTTTGGATGTCCAGATACACACAGACTCCGAATTCCACAGACAAAAGTGGTTGGGAGTGTGGCGTGTTGATGTACTGGTTGCATCGCGCTTGCCACGTGAGTATCTCCAGGGAAATTGTGACCGCCAGTTTTTTGAGATTTTTGTCTATTCTGCCAGATTCTCCGGGGCGTTTTCAAACGTTGGAGGCCGCGGGCCTTCCACCTGCTCCTCTTACCTTGCTTGCCCAACTGCTCCCTGACATGGGCGCAGACTAATCTCCTCTGTGAGATTATCAAACTAGATTCACTCTTGAATTGAATAGGTTGCAAAAGTGATTGCAACGAGAAAGAAAAGTACTTCATTAAGGGAGTTTTTATTGATTTAAAGGATTTGTTGTTATTAAATCTGTCCATAACACTAAAGACTTGGAAATAAACATTAACATATTGATGTATGATTTGTTGGCTTATTTTTATAAAATAACAACGTGCTAAGAGAGAAAATTGAGCTCTAGACTGAAGCCTCATCTACCACACCAAGAGACACATATAACAAATTAAAAATGCACATGTTATATTTGGATGGGATGTGTGTAAAGGTATAATTGCATATGTTGTGATATTGATAACTGTAATAGTTACCTCTTTTTTGCGAAATGCATTTCTTACTGAACCATGCATTCAACCTTCTTACATCGCTACTACCAAAATCTGTGTTAAAGTGTGAGGCCTCTCCATGGGCCTTATTTTACTAATGAAATGAAGTTTTTGCTTATTTGAATAATCCAATATGAAGATAATGATAGCTTAAAGTTTAAAATGCAAAGATCTCTTTTTTGCTTAGATAACTAAATTGAAGTTATATACAAATTTTTTAGAGATACAAAAATGACTTTTTGATTGAGCCAAGCTTACAAATGTTGATGCCATTGATGCCTGCTGCCCCAACTTAGGGGTGGTGCTGAGCCACTGTCAGGGAAACTGGAGCGCAGGAGGTCGCTAGAGGGTAAGACACAGGCCAAAGGTGACACAACAAGGCCAAGTTATCCAAAAATTGAAGAGATGTCCTAACTGGTCAGTATCGTGTTTCTAAATAGATCTGTGAAACAAAACGCACACCAAACTGGCCTCAATCATCAGGGACATGAGGCCCTGGGAGCTGGGAAGGGTGGCGAAAAATTTAGGGCAAAAGGCAGCAAAATAGGAGGAGGCGGTGCCAGCGGAATGGGTGGCGGAGTAGGTGGAGGACACAGGTACAACAGTAGGGGCAAACCAGAGCGGAAAACGGACTCCAGCCATTGCAAAACTTTGCAGAGTTGTATTTTTTTGGAAAAAACCAAAATACAGGAAATGTGCCCAATTCCTAAAACTTTATTAGAATAATCTGTGTATCTGAGAAAAACAAAGCCTTTCTCATCTTGGGACTAAATTTATAGGGGGCTGCTTCACGAAGATTCCAGTGATTATTGGAATCTGATATGAGGTATAAATTCTTCATTTTTCAACAAAATCAAAATTTTTCGAATTTGGCCAGATTTCAGAACCTCATATCTTATGAGTTTTTTGGGTCTTGAGTTCGATTCCCGCCTTGGCTTTTGCCTCAATTAATTCGTTTTCCTCAGCCCTGGCTGGCAAAGTCAAAACCCATTTTTGTCAATGACCTTAGATAGGTCTTTGGTGACCCTTAGTGGTTCTGGTCTCTGCCCCAAGGGCTTGTTGGACTTAGCTTTAGAAGGGCGATTAATTCCAGGAAAATGTCACTAGCTGTGACAGCTCCATCTGGCATCATTTGGCCACCATAAAAGTGTGCTTGAGCTGGCACCTTTTAGCCCATATATTGCTACTGGTCATTGTGTCCCCTCTCAGGACTTGGCACATCATCTTACAAGTTACCAGGTGTTTTTTATGGAGCCCTTTGGTGCTCACATGGCGCAATTTGCGTTTTAGCTCTAGGTCAAATATGGGAACCTCTTCCCATATGCTAGCGCAGCCATCTTTGAGATGGCCAAGTTGGTGTTTAAACCTACAAGCTCCATTGATTTCTGACCTCTTTTTAGTACTAGTGGTGCCCAACCCAAAAGGGGGAGCCGCCACGCATCTTGATTTCTGACCCTTTAAAGGGGTTTTTGACCTTGGTTTCTGTTCCAAGGCTGATGCAACAGCAGCATCTAAGCTGCAATTAGTTTATAAAAATCCCCCTCCCATCCATTTAAACCTGGCTCTTAGATGAGGCCACTTTGGTGGTCCAGTTCTCCGGGTTGCCCTCCCACCTTTCCCCCAAATGCCTCCACCATGATCGCATGGAGGGTTTGGCTGTTTTTGGCACAGATCCCATGTTGCAGTTTGTTGGTTCTGAAATGGAGTGGACATTTGGCAGGGCTGCACGCCTTAGTGACAATCAGCCAATTTCACCATGACGCCCACCTCATAATTCCCCTTCACACGGTGATCAGATCTTCCCCTGATCACCCATTCTGGGCATGCATCAAGAATGTACGTACCATTTGTCCCTTGTGCTTTTAGCTTGGTCACTCAAAACGCAAGTGGTTATGGTTTCCGCCTCTGCCGCTTCTGCTACTCCTCCCTCCAGCGTCAGGTTGGCAGCCAGTTTGGCTTAATTTTCAAATGGGGCTTGATCCTCCCACCCTAACCTCAGCAAATTCTGGCGCCATTTCCAAGGCGACAGCCAATCAAAAATTTTTAAAACATTTAAACAATTTAACAGGACTATAGAATTCTGAGTTGAAGGATGAGATAATATCAGCTGAGCTGCCATGGTAAACAGCATGTGGCCAATCAGCTCCTGCCACTGCCCCAATTCCGGTGGATGGCCCAGTGCTGGCTGAACCCAATCCATTTGAGGCTCTCAAATGTATTTATGTGGATGAAAGGCTATACCATGTCAAGCCAAATTTTACTTTGGAGAAATCTTTTGTTAATCCTCCTGATTTGTGGCCCTGCTATTTTTGCCCTTGAAATGGCTTTCAATTGACAAAAATATTAATAAAATGGTATTTTAGGCTTCAGCTGCCCCTGCCAACAACCTACTTTGCCAGCAACTTCATGGGGCGATAGAGCCCCTTGTTGATGGTATTCCAATCTCCAATTTTCCACATGTTTTGAGGAAGATGCAAAATATGAAATTGAGGAGCTCACTTTTGTTGTGAGCCGCGCTTTCATTGATGTGGCAAAATTCTCTTTTAAATTGATTAGAAGAAACCTGCTGGTGCATCTAGTCTTTCACTTGTGTGCCAGCTCTCATCACTTTTGCTGAGCATCAACTTGCTCAATACAATGAGGCGAAGGACACCGCCAGCCTCATAAACGAAGAAAACCCAATATTATACCTCCTTATTCCCCATTTGCTTATGCTCCTACCCCAATGCTGTCTGCCATGGTCCACAAGCTAAAGCGGGCTCTGGACAAAAGTTTCCCCAAAGCCTCCTCACCTTCTGATATGGATTGCTAGGATGTTAGCTGAGGTGTCATATTATGAATTTTTTATTTCTAATAATCCCTTTGTTTGTCTATTTTCAAATAAAAATGCGTGGCGGCTCCCTCTTTTGGGTTTAGGCACCAATAGTTCTAAAAAAAGGTTTAAAGAGCAGAACAAAAATAAGAAAATTTTAAACATACTAAAATGAAAGAAAATATCAGACAGAATGAGACAAAAGTAAAATTACATACTAGGTATCAAAGTTGGCAAGTGCACAGGTTTTCAAGGCTTAAAATAAAGTATTAAAAAACTTTTCTTTCTCGTTGCAAACACTTTTGCAACCCATTCAATTCAAGACTAAATCTAGTTTGATAATCTCATAGAGGGGATTAATATGCGCCCATGTCTGGGAGCAGTTGGGAAAGCAAGGCAAGAGGAGCAGGCGGAAGGCCCGCGGCCTCTAACATTTGAAAACGCCCCGGAGAATCTGGCGGAATAGAAAAAAATCTAAAAAAACTGGCGGTCACAATTTACCTGGAGATACTCGCGTGGCAAGCACAATACAACCAGTACATCAACACGCCACATTCCCAGCCATTTTCATTGGTGGAATTCGGAGTCCGTGTGTATCTGGACATCCAAAAATGGCCCTATAGGAAAAATTTTGTGAAGATGTACACAAAATTTTCCTGACCGCGGTGTACGTTGCAACTCACTCCATGTCGCGCAGTGGCTGGACCTAGGTTTCAAAAGCAAAATATCAGCAGATGAGGCTGCAGCGGTGCGCATAGTGGTCGACCTCCCCAAAGGGCTCTGGGTCATCGAAACTAAATGCACCAGATGGACAAAATCAAACTAAATTTTCCTCACATTTGACTTTTTGCCTACTACGGTAAAATGTGACATTTTGGAGCAACACCTGAAAGATGGTCTCGCCATATATGGCGAAATAAAATCTTTTGAAATGCAACGTTTCACGCTGATGCCACACCTGTGCACCGCAAAGCCATCGCAGTTCTGACCCCAACTGAGGAGATCGTGAAGGACCTAACCCAGATCCTGCACTCCACCTTTATTGACATTGCAGGGCACACCACCCACCCATTCCGGGTAACCGTGGACAGTGCGCCCCCCATTTGCACCCACTGTGACACGTTTGGCCATAAGGCGCACGTATGCCCCATCAAAGAGGGCGTCACATTCCAAGAGCACCCCTCAGTGGCCATGGCCAGTGGAGAGGCGCATTATGAACCAACCACAAGCACCAGGAGGCTTTCCCGTGGGGAGCACAAGGCTGCTACCTATTGGTAAAGCCCATCTCCCCACAGGAGCAGAAGAAGGCCAAGCAGGCCCATAGGACCGTGGCCAAGGAAGCGGCCAAGGCCACCACCACCATCCCACACTCACAACGCCAGGAAGACATGGAGACCTTTGCAGCAGAAGCAACTCAGGAATTTATCACCCAATCAGATTGGGAGGCCCATGCTGAACAGGCCACTCAATCTGAGGATCCTATGGGAGATTTGATCTCACCCAATCGCTGCACCCAAGCCCCGGTGAAACTGACTTGGGACCTATTTCAACTAAAATTTTTTTTGCCCCACTCAAAGGTGCACCAAACTTATCTGCACCGCAAAAAATTTGTTTGACGTCAGGAAAACAAAAAGTGGAAGCCAAAGCCAACGCGACTCTTTCCGCAAAAATTAACAAAAACCCTGATAGTGTTGCTGCTAATACCCACGCTGCTGTGAAGGCCCGTGGGACCTGGAAGAGGCTGGTGGGCCTGGGGGCCCACCCCTCACACCTAAAGGTGCAATGGGGGAAAACTTCACTCTAGGGATGCTGAATATTGCTGGACTCAAGGCTTCCCCATCACAGGCTAGGGAAACTGAGTTTTTACAAAACAATTTACCCGTGGATATCCTGGCCATCCAGGAGTCCCACTGCTCATGAGGTTTCAAGGAAGCTTGGAAAACTTAGCTCCTACCATCCCTATCCTTTTGGTCGAAGAACTGTGGGGTGCTAATTCAGAAAAACAATTTTTTCAAATTTACATCTTCAGAAACATTCCTAAATGGCTGAGTGCTTGTTGTCACCTTCTCATGGGCTGATGTTGCACACACAATCGTCAACATTTATGCCCCAAACGGTGCACATGAGCATCAGGAATTTTTCTCATTGGTCAAATCCCTCCCACTACCCCCCAATTCTTTCCTAATTGGTGACATGAACTGTTGGCTAACCTCACCAATGGACCGGTGGCCACCCTCACCCCACGCCCCACAGGGTCACGTAGAACTACGCGTTCTAAAAGCCACCCTTGGGTTAATGGATGTGCTGCCGTGACATGCCCCACTGCTCAAAAACATGATGCGTCCCCACATCCACAACGGCCAATTAAGGTCCATGACCCGCATCAACCTTATTCTAGCGCCGGCAAAATTCCAAACCCACATCTCCCACTTCAAAACAATGAAAATGGAATTCTCTGACTACCGACTGGTCTTGATAACATACCACTTACCCATCACAGTTGCAAAGGCCCCAAATTGGTGCAAAATCCGCCCCCAGAGCTCGCGTCGCCAGGATTTTCCACGTGGGTGGAAGAGGCAACTTTGGCAAAATCATCTGTTGCACCGTTTTGTGCGGACCCCATTTCCACATGGGCAACTTTCAAAGAAGACACCATCTGCCACTATCGCCATCTCTCATCCAGACGCTCACGAGCCACATCGGCAGTTATATCACGCGTGCTGGCGGAATTGGCCCACTTGGAGTCCAACATTCCAGCCTCAGGATATAGCCCTGCATGGGGCCAGAAGTGGGCAGAGGCAGCCGCCCACCTCAACGCACTTGAAAGGCAACACAACCATCGGGTTTGTGTCCAATACAGGGCCACATGCATCACTAAAGGCGACAAGTGCACCGCATACTTCTTCAAAAAAAATTTTGCACCATGCCAGAATGTGGCCTGCACACAGGTGCAAAGATTGGATAATTCTATTGTGGACACATTGGCTGAAGTGGCAATCGAAATGCAAAGATATTGCTCCAAGTTATACCGAGCTGAACCAATTCAGCCAGCCAAAATGGCAGAATTTCTCGACAGAGCTCATATCCGCACCATTTTCTGATACCCAGAATAATGAATTTAATTACTCCGAACGAATTATGGACTACCATTTGCGGTGCACCAAACCGAAAATGCCCAGGCCCAGATGGCATTCCATATGAGTTCTATAAAAAATATTTTAAATATATATCCCCATTGCTGCTAGCCTCACTCAACCAAAGCCTGTTGGAAACGCGCCTCCTACCAGGAGGACATGAGAGCCTTTACGGTCACACTCTTCAAGAAAGGGGATAGGCTTGACTTAGCCAACTGGCGCCCATATCTCAACAAACACAGACACCAAAATTTTAAAAAAAAATCATACAACTGTTTAGGGACTGTAGCATCAGCCACCATCTCCCCAGAACAATTTGGTTTCATCCCCAGAAGGTCAATTTGGGATAACGTTCACTCTGTGGCTAATGTGTGTCAGTCCACAGCCTCTGGGGCACTTGTATTCTTGAACCAACAAAAGGCCTATGATAGAGTAAACTGGGATACCTTAGGGCCTGCCTCCAACTTTAT
>JAKSZP010012864.1:0-13589 GCA_022478985.1 Massospora cicadina
AAAACGGGCAACTTTGGAGTACTCTTGAAATCTTCAACAATAATTGAACCAGCACTTCTAATTGGGATTTGACCAGACACTGGAGTTGCTTTGGGTGTTACTTCAGGGAGTTCCACAATGGTTGGGGGCATTTCCTGAATATATTGGATGGTGCTGTCAGTTATACTCTCTGCTTCAATGGATGCCAATTCTTCCTCAAATAAATTTTCCTCATGGTACTCATCCCGTGAACAAGTACACTTAGAACATTCAAGGTCATCCAATCATTTAAGGATTTTATCTTCCCAAACCAAGCATTTTTGGTTGTTTTCCCAAAGTTGTCAATTTCTATCAATATCATCTTGTAAGGTGGCTTTCATGTTTTTGACTTATTTCTGAAACTTTCCCTCTCAGGTTTGGACTTGGAATAAATGCTCATACAATTCACAGTCCTCTTTTTCATATTTGGACATTTCATCATTTAACTTAATGACTTTGCGTCTCAACAAATCTAACTTGGATTGAGTTGCCAATTCTAAAGCGTTCTTGTTGATAATTTCCATTTCTGGGAGAAGCTTATAAATTTCAGCTCTCATTTCTTTGTTGAGTCGTTCAAATTTTCATTCCATATCATCAACGATACTCTTAATTTCCTGTCTTCCTTTAACTAAATTGAGCAAGACTGTGTGAGTTTCCGTATTGGCTGCATCCATTGGCACAGCTACCTCTTGAGCTCAAATTAAATCAGCAATATTTGATTCAGCTAATCAGCAATGCTTATCCACATCATCTTTCCATTGGTAATTGAACCTGATTTGTTTGATGATCTCATCGACTATTCCCTGAAGTTTTGTATTCAGCTCAGCCACCAGATTCTTTATTTGGGTATTTGATTGGTGGATACACTGTGATGTGGAATCCAAACCAGCGCGAATCTTCTGAAAACTGACATCTAATTGTTGCATCAGCGCCTGCTGTTATACGCTGTTATTTTGAGTATCTTCAACAAGATTGGCGATCACTGCCTGCTGCCATACTTGGATGGCTCTCATGTTTTGGGTAGTCAGCTGTGTATATTTGATAATATATTTGCCAATATCACTAACACTCCGCAAGTATCCCATTAACATTGAAGTGTTCATATTAAGGAAGATTTTGAAGTGTCATCTTCGCTCTTCCTGATTGGTAGTGTATTGGAATAATCCACAGCTTTGGTCTAAGGTATCAGTCGGCAAATTTTGGAATCCTCTCATTAGGATATCACTTATGCTGGGTATATTATCTCAGATTCACTCTGAAGGTGGTTCATAAATTGTTACAGCTTTCTCGTTTCCTCCAATTGTTGATAGATGGATGTACTGAGGATCCACCAGCATTCCAGCCTCTAATTGGATATTTCCCCAGTGGTCTGCTGATGACCCTGTTTCTTCATTTCTTTGATGTTCCATATTAGTTAGATAATTTGGCATTATTATGTTCTTTTATAAACTTGACTTAGTCCCTGTAGTGAGCACCACATGTAAAAACCGCGGGTTTCTACTGGTAAACAGTGCTTAACTACTGACTTCTAGGAATAAACACGAATTTGTTAATTGTATGAAGACAATTAGCCTAGTATAGTTCAGATAATTATGTAGCTTCAGCCCTACTCTGGCAATATAAAGGTTTAAGTGACTTTGGCCTCACTCTGGCAATATATAAGGATTTAAGTGACTTTGGCCTCACTCTGGCGTTGAAACTTAGACAGGAAGACTTCTTTGCAACTTCACTTTAAAGTAAACAGTCCACAATTAAAAACAATAAAGGTTTTTCAGTACTAAAGGTGTTTTTGTTATTAAAGTGAGGGAATATTTATAGGGCAAAATGATGAAGGACATGTGTTAGGGGTATTCGTGGTAACCACAAGGTTCTCAGCACACCTAGTTGATGAAAAGGGATATTCATGAGGTCTCAGCATGCCTAGCCAACAAAAAGGGATATCTGTGATGGTCTCGGCATGCCTAGCGGACAGAAAATGGATATTGGTTCAATTTCAGGAAATTTTCCAGCTGATATTCACGAGGAATAGCGTAATTAAATTGCTATTCTTATCAGCCCACATGTCAGCTAACAAAACTGACAATTTCCCATTAGTAATTACCCATTTTGAGTCAATTTACTAATCTCCAAATTGTTGGCAACAATCCCTGATGAAATTGGAATTATGATTCTCATCTGATTCAATCCTCTGTGAATTACAATTAACATCTAATTGGTGATTATTGCCAAAGAGATAGAACAATTGATTAACGTCTCAAAGCTTAATCAATAAGCTAAAACAAATAAATGAACTAATTATCTTAAATTAGTTAAATCTTAGATAATTTGCAAGCTGGTTTATGTGGTCATATAAATTCCCACAACCCTCCTCTTAATTGCCCATCTCGCTTATATTACAGCAGCTTGGATGATACCACTCTCATAGCTTGGACTATTCGATTCCACCAATTCTCCTCATTTCAGCTGGTTATTCTTTGATTCTATATCGCCCTAATTGTAGGCGATTTAAATTGTATTTGTTAATGTCGACAGCACCTTATTTAGAGGCGATCCTATAATAAACCCATTATATCCAATAAAACCTGTTAGTCCCAATATTGCCATATCTTAAGGCACTCAAATAATTGTATCTGATATCATTTTGGCGAATTCCACCCTAGCTGTCCCACGATTATCATCCAGTCATATTGGAATCATGACAGTGGGACTTGAGATCACTGAAGTAGGTGTGGGGTGATGTGCCTGGAGTGGCTGACGATGCCAACTTTCATACTTCAGCCCTATGGGAACCAAAGGGAACCTGGCCATTTGGCCATCAATAATTATTTTCTGATGGCCATTAGCCATGAGGGTGGTGCAGCGTGGGAGTGCCATAGCCTCCCAGGATGGAAAATGAACTTTCTGGGGCACACCCAAGAGTGACCATGGGGCTAAGGCAAAGTCACTGGTCTTCTGGGTTGGTGAGGTGGACGTGGACTTGTAGGGGGTTGGTACGCCAATGAAGGCAAAACAGCAAGGGTCAGCCAGTCTCCATACTGGTTGGCCTGTCACACTAGCGGAGCCCAAAGTTGGGAAAAGCGATTTTCCAACAGGGTATTTTAATCTGGTGGGCAGACAAGGTCAAGGTGCTAAATAAAAGGGTTTTGGTTACTATAAGAGCAATGGCAGTAAGTCATTGTTTGGAGAGGAATCAGATTGGTTTATTGGTTTATATGCACCCAATTCTGGGTTTGAAAGGAAGGCCTTCTTCCAGAAGGTCAGCCTGAGGATTCAGGAAGAAGGCTTTGGGGGTCAGTAGTGCTGATGGGAGTCATGCGCTATTTCTGCTTTATGGATGATAGGATTGGGATTCAGGAAAGTGGAGTTCTGATCCTGGAGCTCACATGTTGGCCAGTTCAGTGATCAACCTTCGCCTACTGGATGTGTGGAGAGCTGGCCGTGGTGAAGAGGGAGAGACTGAGTGGACTCACATCAAGGGGAATCATTTCTCCCGCATTGTCCTTGTGTCAGTGCCCCAGCCTCTCCTGTGTTGCTGCAAGTTGATCCTTTGGAATCATGATCCAGGTGCTTCAGATCACAGACCCCTTGAACTGCAGATCAGTGACCCTCAGGTTGCTTCTTCAGGGAAAGGAATCTGGAGACTGAACCCTGATTTCCTGAAGTGGTATCTACTCAAGGAGATCATGAGGAGAAAGGTGAAGTGGTGGCTAAGACAGATTGTGGGGAATCCAGATGTGCCAGTAAATGGTTGCAGATGAAGGCTAACCTCAAAATGGCATGTGAAATTTTTTGGGAGGAAGCTTGGGGCCATTTGTTTGAAATATGTATTAAAATGGAGCTTTGAGAGTAGCTGCAAGCAGATTGAGGTCATGGGGGCATCTACCTACACAGTTAAGGCTGATTACTATGCAAATCGATGGGAGCCTTCATGGTGGATTGCCTCAAACAAAGGAAATCTAGGTGGTATAAGGACTCTAACAGTAATATGGCTCTTTTCCGCAAGGCATTAGAGGCACTCAGACCCTCAGCAAGGTTTTGTCACTCTATGCTGAGGGAGTTGAAGTGAAGGATGCAGCTTGCATGAAGTGGCCAAATCCTACTATGAAGACCTTTAGGGCCCCTCAGTGAATGACCTGAAGGCATCCAAAGTACTCACAAGAGGACTGGATGTACTGCCAAAGGAGACTCAGCTGCTACTGGGTAGCAAGATCTGCAAGTCAGAGGTGTCAGACGCCATCCACAAAGGCAAGAATGGCAAATCTCTTGGGGAGGATGGGCTGATCCTTGAGCTCTACAATTTTTGGGCAGAAATGTCTAAGATGCTTGCGGAGCTCTACAATTAACTCCTAGTCTCTAGTGCATTTGAGCTGGCGTTTTTAAATGGCGTGGTGGTGTTTTATAAGAACTGGGATCCTTCCATTATGGAGAACTATTGGTCTTTGACTCTTCTTACCGTTGCCTATAAGATCTTAGTGAAGATCTTAACCAATTGACAAAAGCGGGTTGTGGCAGACGTTGTCATGAAAGAGAAGAATGAGTTTATCCTAGAATGCTCAATTACTGAAAATTTGATGCTGCTTCACCTGATAGAAGAGTGGGCAAGTAAACAGTATGACAAAATTGGGTGGCTACTGTTCCTTGATCAAAAGAAGGCGTATGATAAGTTGAAATAATGAGCTCCTTTGGAAAGTGTTAAGTAGGGTTGGAATCAAAGGGTGATTGCTGAGACTGCTTAAAGCGACTTATGGGGAAGCCTCATAAGTTGTCAATATTAATGGGGTCCTCTCCACCTTTTAAGGTGTTTAGGGGCGTGCGTCATGGAGATCCTTTATCTCCCTTGTTGCTTGTTCTTTCAATAGATACCCTTTCAGTGGCGCTCAGAAAGTCGGACTGGAGTAAAATTACCATCAATGGTGAGGAGTACTCCCACTCAATGTTTGCAGATGATATGTGAATTTATTTTTTGTTGAAGGGGGAGGAGAAGGTGTTGATGAACATTCTGAAGATGTACCATAATGCAAGCAACGCAAAGGTCAATCTGTCAAAATACAGAGCTTGGCCCATTGGCAGAACGGTGACATTGGGTGTGGCACTAAAGAGCTCGATCCTCTGGATGGCAACAGGGGAGAATTTTCTGTACCTCAGGTGTCCCATCCCTGGGCGGGCGTCGCCGCACAAAATTTGGCTCAAACTTGAAGCAGACCTTAAAAAGCGGCTTGAAATTGGCAATGGCTCAATCTTTCTTATTGGGGCAGGGCCATTGTTATGAACACTTTCATTCTTTCCAGACTATGGTACATTGCCAGATTGGTTCCACCACCGACATCTTCCATCAGAATAATACAGAGTTTGATTATCCAATTCATCTGGTGAGGGCAGGCGTCAAATAAGTTACTATAACTTGTGTCAGGAGGTTAAGAAGGGGGCATTGGTCTGACTAATGTTGGGAGTATGATCAAAGCACTTCAGCTGAAGTAGATCTCACAGGTCGCTTGGGAAAGAAAGTCTATATGTTGGGCTCCAACAGTGGAGGATTACCTTTTTAAGGCTTGCAAGAACAGTTCAAACAAGGATATTGGTGTCAGCTGGGGCATCTTTCATGGGGCCATTCCAAGTGCGGGAAACCTGCTAGGCTACTGGAAGAATTACTTTAGACTTGGTCAGGTAATAAGGGTAGATTGGAGGGTGGAGATGGACCATCTAAAGGATCCAGGTGATTCCTCTGTGGGAAAGAGCTTGGGAACTGGAGATGGAACCTCATTTGCACAAGGCATTCAAGCACTTTATTGGGGCATTTCACTGGGGGGATCTCCTCAATGGCAATGGCTGGTGGGTGCTTATGGTGGAAGCAGCCAATAATGTTTCAGTGCCTCCAAGGTGCTGGTAAGGAATTCATGGGATGTTGTGGAAGCAACGGAACTGCATTCTTGCTGGAGGGAAGCAATTACTTCTCTGGCTGCATTAGAGGCTGGGGAATCCTGTTCAGAAGGTCGTGGAGGGCAGTATCAGCGGGTGTTCTCATGAGGAAGAGAGAATTGGAGTTAATCCAGATGGTAAATCCTCTTTTTCCTTCAGGACTGGTTAAAGGTGGGAGGTGGTGTCTGCCTCTCAGATTTCACAACCGCCAGGTTCTGGAAGTTACAAAACAGAGAGCTTTTTTCACATACTTGTCCCAGATCGCTTGCAAAATTTGACCTGGCATGATGGACCTGTGGGGGAGAAGGGTTAAGGGATGCTGGTCTATATCAATTCAGAACTTTTTTTAACAACTCCGCAGCAGCATCTTGGTCACTGGGGCGACTCTACGCAAGTAGAGTAAGCATAAGGAGGATGCCCTTCTGTATGCCTGTAAGTTGTGCAGAGGGGAGGTGATAGCAAAGCACATCTTCACGTAGTGTCTGGCAGTGGATGCTGTTTGGGTGAGTGTTCTTATATGGTCTAAAGCATACCAACTAAGGTATAATTTATCCTCTGGTCATCTTGCATGGCCAGAGAACCTGACTGTGTATAATCCACCAAGTCTTCTTGCAGAAAAAGAGGGGTTCAGGGTCTGGTGCACAATATGGGGGGAGGTGATGTATGATCTATGGCTTTCCAAAAACCAGCATTGCTTCCCTACAGAAGGAATCTAAGCAACAAGCTCACTGGCCATAGTCAAGCGACGGCTAAAAAAGATGTGTAAAGCTATGAAAATTTTCTTTACTCAGGTAAGTCCGACTTGGGGGTCAGTCTGATCTCATTCCTCGCAGTAAGGAATGTGAGGCATATCCCTGAACTGGCTGGGTAGCTTTTGCTGCCTGGTATACCAAAAAGTGAGGAATATGTCAGTTTTGGGGTGGTGTGAGCCACCCCACCTGTGTTCAGGCTCACATTTGTGGTTCTTTTTTTCTCGCAGCCCAATGCAATGGAGGCAGTACCTCAGGTTTTATCCTGCAAAGTTGTCTGTACTGGGGTGCCCCAATTTGGCACAAAAAATCTAAACATTCAGGTTTAGAATTGAGAGTAAGGATTTATGGATTTGAGAACAAGGGCTAATCCATCATATTGTATGACTGGTGTCAAATCCTCTGAACTGCAATTCAATGGGATGTGGGGCTTTTGAGAGCAACAATTTTGATGTTGCCCAAAAGCCTAAATTAGAGTTTTAATTATTTAAATTATTGCAAAAGCTATAAATTGAAAGTGACAATTGGGAATACAGTTTCGTTTTATCAGAAAATCTTATATAACTTATCAATAGTTTTGCTTGTCAGAAATCTATTTTAAAAAAAAATTTATTAATAATTATCTAAATCAACCAGAATCAATAAGCTCAACCAGCAATCTAGGCCAGGCATTGGCCTCATTCAAAACCCTGTCATAATCCAAACGCTGCTGCTTGCATGGAGCTTTGCTAGAACTATGGTCTGTGAATACATTGTAAATTCTGCTAATGGCGTGCATGTTTGGGGGTGGTTCTCTTCCATGTTAACAGTAATGTGGTCAATGACATGACTTGTACTCCCCAACTCCTTTACTGTGTATTGGCACAAACCCGTGTTCATAAAACTAAATTCAAGTACCTTTTTTGTCTTGTGGGGGCCCTGGGAGGAAGTGTGATCACTAATGGTGAGGAATGGAACCAACATCATATTCACATGGTTATGGTAGGGTTCTCATTGGCATTTTTGCTATGCAAGGTGGGACAATTACGGGGCAGTACCCTGCAATACATGTAAGTCCAGGCAAAACCCAAATCACCTAATGGTTGTGTAGCGTTGTACATGGAAGCGCTGGACAAACTCCATTAAGTCATTGCATGTGTCCGCTTCCAGTCGCGGTTGGGACAGGCAACAGGGGTAATTGTCTCTCACGCTCCAACTATCCTGGGTGGTGGACGTGTTACCTCCAGAATTGGCTGGATGGTTGCAGGAACTTATAAAGGAATAAGGAAGCTTGCCAAATTCAATGGAGGAGTGTGTGTAGTTGATCAACCGGTTGGCTTGTCAAAAAAAGGAAAGATGAGGCGTGGTCAGCACTTTTAACAGTTATCCAGGGCAGAGCTTGGTGGAAGAATATGTGCGGGTTTTTCATCTGCTGGCAAAGGCAGCTAGGGTTGAAGATTCCAAATCTTCGCATATGTTCCTCCAGGGGTTACAGGAAGATTTTCTAGCAACTTGGCAGCAGCAAAGGTCCAGGACACAATGAGGGAGAAAGTGGCCTTAGCCGTGCAAGTCAAGAAGCAATTGGCGCTGGTACAGGACTGGCATGAAGGTTAATGTCGCCAGGGAAGGGACAGTCCATGGTGAGTGGAAGTTCTAGTCGGGGGGGCTGACATCCAGCCCCAACAAACCTTAGAAGCGTGCGAGGGGAGGGTGTTAAGGAAAGGAAGATGAAGCATGAAAATCAGTGAGCCACGAGTAGGGAAAGAGGAATATGCATAATTTTCTATCATTAGCCAATTTGCAATCAAAAAATTATCCAGAAATAAATCGCCTTCTTCACTTTATCTTTATTTGTTTATCCACATAGAGTTGTGCATAGTCAGCGGAATGGAAGGGGCAATGGTCTTGGTAGGTACTGGGGTACAAGAGAACTAAGTTGAGCTTGTGTTGGTGGAGCTCCTGAAGTTGCAGGTGCGGAGGGGACCAGAGGTGGTATTTGCTGATGCATTATGGAGGGTGCCATCATGGTGAGTGAGTCCCTTTGTGAAAGTACAGCAGGACCTGTTCAGATCTCAGAGAATTTTTGTACAATTGAAAACTTGGTCCACCTGGTGGTGCTAGGGTGCGGTGGTGGCATTGGTTTAGACCCCAAATTGATGTGCCTTCCAGTACTGTTCCCTTGAACCTGAGGATGGGTCCACCAATGAAGTGGAGGCTGTTGGTGGGAAACCACGAGTCAGATGGAAATAGACCCCTTAGGGACATCCAGGAAGAGAATTTACCAGCAGAATAATGTAAATTTGTGGGGGCCTTTGGACCAAAAGGGATTTGCCATTATCTCCCATGGGGCCATTTGCATTCTCATTTCAGTTCAAATAAGGGTCAGAACTCCCCATGATGCTTTGATCTATCTGCTGAATGAAAGAGCCAAGGATGCGTTGGAGGATTTATTGGGCCATCAAAATCTGCCGCGGTGTCCCCAGTGTTGTTAGTGCCAAGCTAAGCGGAGAGTTATGGCCATGCATGGGCTACCAGATATTGAATGAGGTCATGGAGCAGGACCCTTACCCAATGCCATTAATGGAAGACATCCTGCCGATGGTCATAGGATGCAACATCTTTACCAAGATTGATCTGGCGGTTGCATTCAATCAGTACCCATGAGGCCAGAGCACCAGAAGTACACGGCGTTCATATGCCACCTTGGAATGTTCAAATACTGAGTCATGCCGTTTGGGATGCACAATGCCCCAGCAGTGTTCCAACCTATGGTCGACCAAGTACTTAGTCAGATGATTGGCTGGTATTGCATCGCATATATGGATGACATCCTTGTATTTTCACGTTCTAAGGAGGCACATGTACATGATGTGTGGGAGTTCCTGGAGGCATTACTGAGGCAAGATTATGGATGAAGCCTTCAAAGTATGAGTTTAACCAAAATTCAGTTATGTTCCTTGGGAATATTGAGTTTTGAAGAGGCATGTGGGTATGCCCAGATAAGATACAGGCAGTGCGTGCATGAAAGGCACCAACGGATCCCTCAGGCATAAGAATTTTCTTGGGATGGTGAATTTGCTCTGGCAGTTCATCATGAATCTGTCAATGTTGGCCTTAACGTTTACACAATTAATGCAAGATAAGCCATTAATATGGGGGAAGAAGAGGAGTGGAAATTCAACCTGCTAAAGAGAAGCTCATTTCAGCGCTGGTCCTTGCTCATCTGGATTTTGAGAAAACTTTCATGGTTGAGACGGATGCCTTGAACTTTGCTGTGGGAGCAGTACTCTTACAGAGGGATAGGACAGGTTGGAGCACCAGGAAAATTTCAGTTGGAAAATGATTTCAGAAGAAACAAACTAAAAGATATATGACAAGATGCTACTGACGGTGGTTGCAGTGCTGCAGGAGTGGCAGCATCACCTGTTGTATGCCCATCGTCCTTTTGTAGTTCAGACAGACCATTGGGCACTAGAGTATTATTATGAGCCCAGGAAGATGAATTAGAGCCATTCCTGGTGGCATGTGGAGCTGGTTCAGTAAGATTTCCAAGTAAAGTATTGGCCAGTAATGGTCAACACCATAGCAGATTGGTTGAGCCAGGAGGTGGGACTAGCATATGAGAAGGCAAGGTTGGAGGAGTATAACACGGCAATCATGTTCCAGTAAGACCAATTTGCCATGATGGTGAATGAGGAGAATGAACTGGGGAAGAAATTCAAGGGAAGAAAAGGAGGTCAGCATTTGGTCGTCGTTTATGGGCTGAGATGGTGGAGGGTTAACAACATGGCCATAATTGTATGTATGGGAAGAAAGACAAGATTTTGTATCAGAATCACGAGTATAAGTTCCAAATAAATTGCTACAATGGGAAATGCTGCAGACGTCACATAACCACCTCTCAGTGGGCATCTGGGGGTTGAGAAGATGGTTGACCTGGTGTAGTGTAAATATTTGTGGGCTGGACTTCGAAAAATATCATAAAATATGTGGCGGAGTGCTTGGTTTACACACATTCAAAGCCTTTGCAAAGGCAGCCTGCGGGTAAGTTAGTCTTACTCCAGAGGCTGAGGTGGCTGTGGGGGTTGGTTAGCGTGGATTTCATTACAGGGTTACCCAAAATCCAAGGGAAGGATGTAATAATTGTTATTGACAATTGGTTGACTTAATATGCTCAGTTTTTCTGTGTACCTCAAATTCCTCAGCCAAAGACACTGCAAGGGTTTTCATTGCTGAGATAGTTTCATATCATGGCCTGCCGGTAGAGATCATTTTCAGATTGTGGACCCCAACTAATATCAAAATTCTGGTAAACTTTGCTCAGTAACTTGAAGATTTGCCCATGTAGGGCTTTGGCATATCATTCTCAATCTGACAGACAGACAGAAAGGGTAAACCAAATACTAAAACAATACCTTCAATGATACGTTTTAAATTGGCAAGATGTTTGGGTCGCCTAGATCAGATTGGCCCAGTTCACCTAATATACCACTTCCAGTTGTCAACTGGGATGACCCCATTCTTTGCAAACTATGGATCAAATCTGGCTTTAAATGGGGGGTTGGGTGGCATTGTATGCCAGGTGGCGGACGAATTATCCCGCAGGATGACAGACATTGGGAAGAAACTAGAATAATTTGGAGTGCGCCACAGCATGGAATAAGTGGTATGCAGACTGATGGAGAGTTCCAGACCCATTATTTGCTTTGGGAGACTGTTGTTGGTGGTGGCAAAAAATTATGCGGTACTAGTAAAGAGCCAAAAGCTTGCACCAAAGTTCTTGTGTCCATATAAGGTAATTCAGGTTATTAACAAGGTTGCATTTGAATTGGACCTTCCATAAGTGTCAAGGGCCTACCCAGTTATCCATGGCTCACAACTTCAGGGATCCCAGGGGTTAGGACCAGAGCGTCCTGGGCCATTGAGCCCGCTGGAAGAGGACAAACAGAATATGAGGTCAAACAAATCCGGAAGGAGCGTTATATGAGGGGTTGGCAGCTATTTCTGGTGAAGTGGACACATCTGGTGGAGAAGGCGACTTGCAAAATCTGGAGGAGTGTGCATGCTGTCCAGAGAAGATCTGGGAGTTCTTGGATTTGCAGGGGGGTGATGTGACGTATTGAGGCCAGCCTAATCCAATGATTGACCTCAGTAATGAAGTCTCAGATTTACCTGCAAATCTGGAGGTTGGGTTTGAGGAGGTGGGGCATATAAAAGAACAAATCAGTTCCAGAATTGAGGTTAAGGATTTGGCAATTTGCGAACAAGGGTTGTTATAATTTTGGGCGATATATTAGCTATATTCTGGAAGAGTTTTTGCACAGGGTCGAACCAATTGAGCCTTAGGATGAACAATATGGAGATTGCCAGCCTCAGAGCACACTTAAATAAATATATATAAATAGGGAGCAATTGCCCTGACAACACTTCTTTTATGTTATCTTAATATTTACAATGGATACTCGCTGTTTCACTCTCTTTCTTCTACTTAAAAATCCCCTCTCTCTCAATAGTCTCATCTCACTTATATAACAGCAACTTTTGTCAATACCGCTCTTTTGGCTTAGACTATTTGGTTCCACCATATCTTCATTGGCTCCAGCAGGTATGGTATCCTTTAATTCCCTATTGCCTTAGTTCAAGGCAATCTACTCATTATTTGTCAAATGTTAACATCACCTTATTGCCTTATTTTGGAAGTGATCCAATGATTACCCTCCCTAACTCAATATCGCCTCATACAAGGCGCTTATATACATACCTATAAATTTTGGTCATCAATTATAGACAATCCGCCGTGGTTATTTCAGAATTATCTTCTATTCATAGAATAATGACATTAACCCCCTTGGCTGGATGATAATTCTTATATTGTTTATACGCCCAGAGATACTTCACGTGCACTTGGTTAATAATCTGACCTCTTGCAGGGTCCTTTTTAGTTTACGCGTCAACACAAGTTTTCTTAGTTATTTCAAATGGACCAACCTAAATGCTGGCCAATTTGTGCTTTTGACCAAATCTATGTTTGTCATGGAATAGGACATTATTCTAATCTCCAAACTGAGCTAACCCGGTATGCCATACCTGATTGGCAGCCTGATTCTTTTTCTTTTTAGCTAAACTGAAAGAGTATGCTTCAGTTTGCAACTTGATTAATGTGTCCGCTAGGTTAGTCAATTAGCGTTGAGGATACATTCTGCTGGTATCTTCTATGTAAGCATAAAGCAGTGCTGAAAGTGCAGGGTGTCGTCCACATAGTAGTTGAAAGGGACTCTTCCCTGTGGCAGAATGGTAGCTAATATTGTATGCAAAAACAGCGGTGGAAAGGAGGGAACTACATTTGGAAAATCAATCCATTACCAATTATTGGAGTATGTTCACCAGGGTCCCATTAACTCTCTTAACCATCCCATTGGACTTGGAGTGATATGGGGTCATCAGAACCCAACAGATACTCATCAGACCATTCAACTTTGGAAGGATGTGCAAGGTGAAGTTGGTAAAATTATTGGTAAGAATGAGATGAGGGCAGCCATGGCTCTTAATAATAAATTCCATTACAAACTTGGCCACTGTGGCCGTTCCCAAATCCTGTATTTCCCATGCTTTAACCCAACTGGTCAAGTGGTCGATTGCCACAATAATATATTTGGACCAGTTAGCTCCCATTGGCAGGGGGCAATGACATCAAGTGAAACCATATGCCAAGAAAAATGGGGTTTCACTAAACAGTATGAAGTCTCCTGGCGGAATGGCTTTTCCACTTGGCACTGGTGGCAACTGGAAATTTTATCAAGTACGTCAAAGTTCATTCTTTTTTAACAATACTGAGGGAGCAACAATTCTGATGCCTTGCGCATGCCAACATGTCTAACTGCCTTATGTGCGCTCATAATAATGCTAGGCTGTGTTGAGGGTCATAGG
>JAKSZP010012865.1:0-13534 GCA_022478985.1 Massospora cicadina
TTCCTTACGCTTGGTTGGTTGGCCTTTGTTCACTGCTCTATAAATTTGCAGTGCGGTATGGCAGTTGGTTGCTCTCTCAATTCTTGTTCAATTCACTTATTTCTATAAAAGTGATATCTGTGCTAATTATACTAGATGAGGTATCTGTAAAATCAATTGGATTTTTGATTCAGTTTTGATTTAGATTAACTTCTAAAGAGCCAAATAACCACTAACAAAACAAAACCATTTAAAAATCAAATCAACTGAATACCAAACTGCTCAACCATAACAATATAGTGAATACCATCAAAGTATATATAGAGTTTTCACTTCTTGTATATTAAACTTTTTATTTTACTATGAAAATAATAATTTTTAAAATTCATAAACCTTCTCTTAGAAAAAATACTTATATGTGCCACCTTTCATGGTGATCAGTCAAACGGTGTCAGAGTCTATAGATAACATATATATACCAATATCCATTTTTATATATAGCCATATATATATATGCCCCACATCTCCTAAATTGCTAAACCAATTTCAACCAGACTTGGCACAAATGTTTTATGCAACAGTAAACCCATCGTAGGCAGGTTTTTTAATTATGATAAGATAAAAAAAGGCTATATACAAATTATAATGTACTAGCCATTTACCCATGCTTCACTACGAAGTCTATAAAATTAAAGATTTTCAATCTATTAATTTAGATTTTATATTATAGACAAACAAAACTACTCAGCCAAATCCAATTGCTCAATCGAATCAACCAAAAACCACCAACCACTTAGGCAAACCTAACTGAAATTATCAAAACAAATAATAACTAATCACCCCTCAAAGCTAAACTGTGTCCTATTGATTAAAACAAAAGCCATCAACTACTCGGCCAAACAAAAAAACCTATCAAATCAATCAAATAACACCAACCTGCTACCCAAAACATCTCTTTATACTTAAAATCATTGAGCAAGTGACATATCTTCCAAACTACTAAATCAACTTCTAATTAACTCACCAAAAGTATTTTATTAATTAAGGGAACCAAATTAGGCAGGTTTTTAAAATATATAAGCCTAACATCAAGATACCCGTGCTTTGCTATGGTATTTAGTTTATCAAATGATAATCTCACATTGTAGCCAATAGGCTGTGCCAGCACTACTCTCAAGCCACTCAAACAGCTTTGCTGTTGCCCTTGTGGCTGGTGATCTGATTATCCTAACTACTTAATATACTTAAACTCTAATACTGATTTTTGTTGAGTTTCAGGTGAGCAATTTGGAGAATTATTCAATAATATTTGTCAATTCTCACCCACTCACCCAAATAGATTGAATTCATCAGGCTATAATTTCAGACTCAATCTTATTTGCCAATTCTCACCCACTCACCCAGATAGATTAAACTTATTAGACCTGATTAGCTTCAGATGAGCAATTTGGTGAATTATTAGATAATATTTGCAAATCTCACCAACTCACCCAAATTAATTAACCTATCATACTCAATAGTTTCAGATTCAATCTTATTTGCAAAATTCTCACCCACTCACCCAAATAGATTGACCCTATCAGACTCAAAGGTTTCAGATGTCAGTCAGTGAGTGAGTGAATGAATGTGTTTTATTAAGTAGATAATATTTTGGAAAGGGGTGGAAGGTAAATTAGTAGGGCATACAGCTACCAACCTGAAGGTTGCAGGTTTGATTCCTGACCTTTGCATATCAATTGGTGTACCAGCCAAAGGAAGCTATTGGCACTTAGTAGGACTAATGATATAAAAACCTTACCTATGATATAACCAGAAAAATCAGATATCTGATCCAGAGGTGGTAAGCTTTCTTCAATGGAGTTGACCCTTCTCAGATTTCATGTTGATGTTTTCTTTATTTTGGTAATGTCTATTCCATGGTCAGCTTGCCTCAAATAAACCAATATATTGTTTTGGAGAGGTGAAAGGTGAATTAGTAAGGCATTTGACTACCAACCTGAAGGATATGGGTTCTGTCATGGAACCTGCTGATTAATGTAAGATTGGGCTTCTAATCTGGGTGTGTAACAACCAAGTAGAAAGCCCAGAATGCCAATGGAATAGCTGTTCTGATTACTTGTAGAAGGGATACCCTATGATTTTAGTGAGGGAAATAAAAGTTCAAGAACATACCAAAGACCCACATAGCAAACTAAATGGCTGCAATGGGGCAACCTTGGGTCTTGCAGGTGAATCTTGCATAGGTGGAAGAGGCAAGAGGATCACCAATCCTCCTGAGTTTGCAGTTGGTGATCTTTAGGCTCTGTTTCCAAAAGCTCTGGTTTTATTCATAATAATAAATTTTCTGAAAATCATATGAATTTTTTTGGAAATGCAGATCAGGTTCACAAATTAAATTAAATTAAATTGATTTGATTAAAAAAAACAGGTGGCCTTTGGCTTTGCCTTACACATGTTGAGGGTTTTTGTGATGCGTTGATGAGGGTGGGAACATTGTCAGAGCATCTAATTGATTTTATAAAAGTGATTTGGGCCAGATTGACCTGCAGCGAGATGGCCTGAATAATCCAGTGCTTGGTTACCACCTTGCAGTTGTGAGGATGGCCATTCCTCACCCCTAAAAAGAGAATTGCAATTAGGAGTGAAGTCCTCATCTCACCCAAATTACACTGAACTGATAGTAGATCAGTAGGGGGAATTAGTCCAAACTCTCTGTCTTTCTCATGCAGATGGAGATGGACCTGTAGTTTTTCCGCTGTGTGCCAATGGAGGAGCAGATTGTTGCAAAGAAATCAGCGGATCTAAAAGCTCTTTGGTGGATTTGTGTAGTGTGCCCATGGTGAAATCTTTGATCATAATCGCCATTTAAAGGCCACTGGATTGATGGCTTAGAGGGCCCATTCAACGACCATCAGTTCTAAAACAAGAATTGTGACATACTTTGTGGGGGGTAAGAAAAAGTATTTTGAAAATAAGGTGGAGTCCTTAGAATTGATTTTATAAAAAATGATCAGCTTTATTAAAACTTAAAGAGGAAAAAATGAACTGGCAAATTCCCCTTTCAGAGGCAGTTGTCTTAAAAACTAGGTGGTAGGAAAGGGGGCCATAGGTTATCCTAGAAAGGAGAGGCTGACGTGCTAGCATGTAAATAGCCTGAGCCTGGGGAGTTGCCAGCTAGCTTACGCACTAGGTTGTAGAAGCTCTGGCAACATTATTTGAGGATACATGGTATAAAGCCTCACTATCTAAACTTAGGCGGATTTGTTTAGATCAGAGGGGCGGAATTGGACTCCACCAGTCAGTTTCAACAAATTATTAAAATATTTTGTAAATTTTTTTTGAGAATGAATTCTCAACTCATATTGGCATTCCAGAACCTGGAATTTCAGGTTTCATGTTCTGGACCAGTTTTCCTGACACAGGAACCAATTCCTGAGTTTTAGTGTCGATTTTCTCCAATTCTAATAAAGTGAGGGATGGTGGGGTGGAGGCCAAGAGAGAGTGGAGATGCTACTGGTAGCCTCTAACCTGGATTACCTCCCTAAAAACCTCCTTTATTTTTTTAACAAGGGAAGGAGCATCCAAGAGGGATGTCAGGGAGGGATCCTTTAGAGCCAATGCTATTACTCAACGTTCATTAACAAAATGGGCCAAGTCCCTCAGTTGGGACAAAGGCTCTACAGAGACATTAAGTACCTTTTTATTTCTATAAGGTAACTTGTCCCAGTCTAACCCTTAGTATTGAGTCTCCAGACTTACAGGTTCAATTCAATCCTTTGCATATTGGTTGGGGTGCCAGCTGAAGGTTCTTACTGGTTGTTAGTAGTTATTACAACACAAACACTTATCTATGATGTAAACAGAAGAATTTGAGTACTTATTTGGTGGTGAATAAAAACTTTCTTCAATAGAGCTAACCCTATCCAGGTCTCAAATTGGTTTATTCTTTCTTTTCATTTTAATATTACCAGTTCCCTACTCAGTGTCATGGTTGAATGACATCATAGTGGGGACCAACACTAAGGATAATGCTGGGCGCCAGGAGGCCCAGAAGGTGAAGTTACAGGCCCTCTTTGACCTTAGGAATACACTAGACCAACGCTGGGTACAGGATAAATATACCCAGGTTGGTACTAGTGAGGGGCCAAATTCCCAGCCTCTTACGTTGGCCCAGGTGTTAAAATGGATGGTCTACTCAATTAATGCGGATGGTTCCATTTGGTTAGTCGAGGAATGGGGTTTTGAAACCCATTCCATTTATGAAACAACGCGTTTGGGTCATATCCAACTTTAATCAATTACTTGAGTGAAGTCAGTTTCAGCATATTTGACCAATTTGGATGGTAGTGTTTGCTTATTGGTGGGTCAGTGCTTGGGCCCACTTCAGTGAACCCCTTATTCTTCCAACACAGATTAATTCTGTTTCCCATGACCAACACTCCTTGTTGGTCGACTTACCAATAAAATTTCCCCCATTTTACCATTTTATTAAATGATATTCCAAACAATCCTGTGCACGGACCCCTTCAAGGAGGTCTCACGCTACATTAACCATTTCATTCTATCTACTGAGCTCATCCCCTCATGCACTGTTGGTTCGCCCAGGTACCCTCCAACCTGGGACGTTTACCCCTTTTTACCTTATGCACCGTGACACTTTTGGGTGGTTAGTTATTGCACTTCACTGCTTTAGTTATTATGGCTCCAGCACCCTCTGATGGGCTTTTACAATTTGGTATTAATGGCTAGTTTCCTTGAGTTGGCTCTGTGCACCGAGCACCACCACGCTGGAAACAGGAGAGTTACAGACACTCTCCTTACATTAGTTGACCAACCTCTCAATTTTATGTGCATAAACTTTTTCCGTGTGGAACTTTTCTGAGGTGTAAATGGTGGGCGCCAGATGGGGGCTTCAACTGTGGTCAGCTGCACCGCTGTTTCCTCTTTTCCCCAAAGGTTGGAGCAACTTGACGTTATTATGGTTGCCTCCAACTGGAAAGTACCCACCCTTCATGCTTGTACCTGGTGGATACGGACGCTTCAAGGTCTGAAAGTCATGATTCCCCAACTTTCCACCGAAATTTTCAAGTTCAATGTGAATAAACGAGTTTTTCTTTGCCAGCTCTTTCAGAAGATGCTGGCAGAATTGGCGCAGATGGGCCTGGGGTGTTGGCCTTGGAAACATTGGCCGTTTTTTTGTTGTTTGAGGGATAGGGTCATTTGCATCTAAAACCACGTTTTATAATAGAAACCTTATCTCTACCTCTGAACCGTTTATTAGTTCTTATGGCCTGGATGAGGACCCTATTCTGGCTTATCAGATCACCCCTGAAAACCCACGTTTGACCCCTACCATGATCTGGGGCACTCAGGAAGTGGAAAAAGAACTTTGTTTTGAGATATAATAATGTGTATGCACCTGCAGAAGGTGTGGTGGGATATGTGGCCTCATTAGTAAGAGTGTCTTACTATCCCTCCCCCTTCTATAATTCCAAAACATACCCTTATGGCTTGCTCACTCCATAGGAAGAACTTTCAGGTGAGGTAGTGGCGTTTTCTGCTTTAAATAAATCCCATTCTGGATACTTCTTGTTGACTTCTACCCTCAAATCCCCTTTGGGGAAGTTCAGCACAACTATTTTAGTTGATAACGGTGCCTCCAATAATTTTAGTGACCAAGACCTTGCTAACTACCTTGAAGTTGAGTTACTCACCAGGTGGTATGGTTAGAGGTAGGGCTTTTCAAGGTATCTCTATGCTGAACGTCATGGGGTTGGTGGACTACCAGGTGGGCGCCTATCTTCTGTCTGACCATTTTCAAGCTATCAGAAACCTCCTGTTCCCAATTATTTTGGGTGTAAAGTAGTGGAGAAAGTTTGACGTCAGGACTAATTTTAAAGAAAGCACTCTATACTTGTCTTTGTCCAATGGTCACAAGTTAATTGTTCCTTTGTCAGAGGATAACGTCCAGGGAAAATTGCCCCATTGGCCCAATGTTCACACTCTTAATCTTGCCCCTTTGCTGGAGCCCTCAGTGGAGGTTCCCCTCCCGTCCTGTTTGGAGGGGTTGGAATCTTCTTTTGATGCAGCATTCGCTAACACACTTCCTGAGCACTCTGAATTTTGATTGTGACTTTAAGCTCACTGTGGATCTGGTGCATATATCTTTCCCCATTTACCCATTGACTATGCGGGAGGAAGAGGCTTTGGATGTGTGGGGAAGGATCAGTTAGCCAAAGGTGCGATTTTTCAGCGTACTTCCCCTGTTTGCTCCCTACTTCTTTTTGTTGAGTAAGCTTATGGTACTCTACGCCCCTGCGTAGACTATGGAAACCTCAATTACGTTATTGTACCAGACCTCCATCCCATCCCTTTAGATTCACAGATCGCACGCTAAGTGGATAAGGCGAAGGTCTTCTCCAAGATGGATTGACTCAAAGCGTTCAATAAGATCTGGATTAAAAAGGGACAAGAGTGTTTAACCGCATTCCGCACCAGAAAAGGGATCTTTAAGTTTTGGGTCATGCCCTTTGGGCTTAAGAATGCCCATGCTATCTTTCAACGCCGCATTGATGCAGCATTGGGGGACTTGATAGGGGTATGCGCGGTTGCTTACATGTTGACATTCTGGTGTTTTCCCCTGAACATGAGTCCCATGCAGTACACATTCAGCAAGTGGTGGAGAGGTTAAAGGCAGCCAACCTTACACTGAAGATAAGCAAGTGTGAATTTTTCAAGTCCCAGGTCACTTTTCTGGGCAACGTCATGTTTGACCAAGGACAAATGATAACTCCAGACAAGGAGAAGGCGATTCATGAGTGGTCCACCCCACCTCAGACAAGGAATTGAGAAGCTTTTTGGGGACGTGTACGTTCCTCAAGAAGTTCACGCCAAATCTTTCAAGGTGGCAGCACCCTTATATAAGGCTAGCGGTGCAAAAATACTTCAGTGGTTCTCCGTTTTGGAGGATGCTTCCCAAGCAGTGAAGTGCATCCTGTTGTCCACGTCTGTCCTTCGCCATGTCGACCTTTCCAAAGAGTTCATTGTGTCTACAGATGCCTCCAATTTCGCCATAGTGGCTGCCTTGTTACAAGTAGGAGAAGATGGGATAGAGTTTACAGTGGGATATTCTTCTAGGAAAATGTCTTTTCCAGATTTGAATTACGCCATTTATGATAAGGAGTTACTGGCAGTGGTGGAGGCGCTGACTTATTGGCGTCACCACTTGCATGGCTCAGCCCAACCTTTCCGGGTATATAAAGACCACCGTGCCTTGCTGTACTACCGCACTCCTCATGTACTAATCCCACAGCAGACCCAGTGGCATGAGACCCTTGCCCAATTTGCATTCACGTATGAGTTCATCAAGGGCAAGGATAATGGTTTGGCGGATGCTTTGAGCAGCAACCCTGATTTAATGCCATATCCCAAGGAGGTGGAAGTACATAACACACAGTTGATGATTCCACCAAATAAAATTGTGTCCCAACTTACCTCTCCCCCAGCCAGCGGGCCAGCGCTTGCCCCTCTGGAAAATGTGGAGGTATATAGTATGTTCAGAAAGGTAGTCCTTTCTCAGCCGCTAGCAGCTGAATATACTATGATACTTGCTAAGAGCTCTTTGAACCAAGAGGATCTCTCCATAGGCTATCACGTGAAGGATGAAATGGTGTGGTTTCAGGGACGCCTATGGGCTCCTGCTGGACCACTGCGCCTGGAAATCATCCAGGACCATCATGATGGACTCACCATTGGTCATCCTGGGAAAGCAAGGATGTTGGAGTTAATATGACACACGTACAATTGGATGGGCTTGCCTGATCAGGTGGGGCGGTATTGTAAGGAGTGATTAATATGCAATCAGATGAAACCCAATCAGCAACCTTTAGCAGGGTTGTTGGTACCCGTCCAAAAGGCTGAAGGGCCCTGACTTCCCTATCAGTGGATTTCATTGTGGAGTTACCCGTCTTTGATGGTTACGATGCCATCATGGTGGTGGTGGACTGTTTTACGAAGTTTGCCCACTTCATTCCTTGAAGAACAACAATAACCTTGTCTGAGAAGGCTAGGCTCTTCGTCACTCATGTGTTTGCGCTCCATGGGGTTCCCTAAGAAATAATCAGTGACTGGGGACCCTAGTTTACCTCCATCTTTTGGGAAGAGTTGTGTAAGACTCTTCAGATTCGCCCCTGCTGTTCAACTGCCCATCACCCCCAATCAAATGGGCAGACTGAACGAGTGAACCAGTGCTTAGAACAGTTTCTGCGGTGTTACACCGCAGCAGATCATTCAGATTGGGTTTCTCACCTTCCTATGGCTCAATTTAGTTACAACAACACGTTGCATTCTTTGGTTGGCTGTTCCCCTCTATTCGCCAGCCATGGCTTTAACCCCGCCTTTAACATGGAGCCCATCTGTGGGTCTAAGGTTGAAGCGGTGGTGGACTTTGCCAAGACAATCAAAAAGGTCCACCAGGGGGTTTCCACAAGCATGGAGGCGGCAATGCAAGTGTATTAGGAGAATGCTGATGGGAAGCACCAAGTGGGTCCTGCGTACAAGGAAGGGAATCTCGTGATGCTTGATGCTCATAACATCCCTATCAAGCAGCCATGTAAGAATCTGGGACCAAAGAGGATTGGCCCCTACCGCGTTTTTAGAAAGGTGAGACATGCTTATACCAGCTAGATCTCTCCCCTTCATTTCAGATCTTCTCTTTGTTTCATGAGAGCAAACTGAAGTTGTTGAGGGCCCCCACCAGAGACTCCCAAGACTTATATCGTGGATGGGGTTCCAGATTGGGAAGTGGAGGAAATAGTAGCCTCCCGCCGTGTTAAGAGAAGACTTGAGTACCTGGTATCCTGGAAGGATTTTGACGCTGCAGAGAACAGTTGGGTTCCAGCACACGACTGTGTGCATGCCCAAGATCTGATTGAAGCCTTCCACAAGCGTTTCCCCCAGGCTGCTGGATCTCAATTCAAACTGACCGTTGCTTCCATGAAGTTGGCCCCCGCCCACAAGAACTTTCCCTTGTGCAAGCCCCTGGAGGGGGGGTTGAGCCCCGTCAGGAGGAGAGGGTAATGACATGGTTGAATGACATCATAGTGGGGACCAACACTAAGGATAATGCTGGGCGCCAGGAGGCCCAGAAGGTGAAGTTACAGGCCCTCTTTGACCTTAGGAATACACTAGACCAACGCTGGGTACAGGATAAATATACCCAGGTTGGTACTAGTGAGGGGCCAAATTCCCAGCCCCTTACGTTTTCCTAGGCGTTAAAATGGATGGTCTAATCAATTAATGCGGATGATTCCATTTGGTTAGTCGAGGAATGGGGTTTTGAAACCCATTCCATTTATGAAACAACGCGTTTGGGTCAGATCCAACTTCAATTGATTACTTGAGTGAAGTCATTTTCAGCATATTTACCCAATTTGGATGGTAGTGTTTGCTTATTGGTGGGTCAGTGCTTGGGCCCACTTCAGTGAACCCCTTATTCTTCCAACATAGATTAATTCTGTTTCCCATGACCAACACTCCTTGTTGGTCGACTTACCAATAAAATTTCCCCCATTTTACCATTTTATTAAATGATATTCCAAACAATCCTGTGCACGGACCCCTTCAAGGAGGTCTTGTGCTACATTAACCATTTTTATTTTATCTTTAATGAGCTTATCCCCTCATGCACCGTTGGTTCGCCAAGGTACCCTCCAACCTGGGACGTTTACCCCTTTTTCCCTTGTGCACCGCGTCACTTTTGGATGGTTAGTTATCACACTTCTCTGCTTTAGTTATTATGGCTCCGGCACCCTCTGCTGGGCTTTTGTAGCTTTTGTATTAATGGCTAGTTTCCTTGCGTTGGCTCTGTGCACTGAGAACCACCATGCTGGAAACAGGAGAGTTATAGACACTCTCCTTACAACTCAGCTTGCCTAGAATAAACAATATATTGTTTTAAAAAACTCTTTCTTTTCACTCAATTTCATTTTCAAGTAATTTAAGTATAATGTAGCTTACCCACTCTAATATGCTGCAACGCCAAATTTACTGATGTCCTCATCCTTTCATATCTCATGATATAAAGGCTGGTGTACATATTAGGTATAAAAAGGAAATGAAGAAGTCAAAAGGAGTCAAGTTGGCTACCTTCTCTGAGCTCAGATATACCATAGATCACCACTATGTTAAGGCTAAGCAAGTGCAGGTCGTCCAAAGAAATTGTATGATGAAGTTTCAGATGTTACATTAATGATAATAAAATTTAACCAGTATAATATAAATTATGGTGTTTTGTTACAGTTGATTTCTAAATGTGGATTTTATTATTTATAAAGTTTAGTACTAAGAAAGTAAGATTCAGATGATTTGAAATCTTGAGTTTACACCTACTTGAGCTATAAAACTACTATCAATGGTAGCATTGTGACATTGGCTACAATTGCTTTCAAGCCTC
Source organism: Massospora cicadina (assembly GCA_022478985.1). Lineage (NCBI taxonomy): Eukaryota > Fungi > Entomophthoromycota > Entomophthoromycetes > Entomophthorales > Entomophthoraceae > Massospora > Massospora cicadina. Next base: position 10,433 of record JAKSZP010012865.1, read on the forward strand.
AGCAAGGTAATCCAGGCCCATCATTTCCATTTTTTAAAATAGTATATCTCTGATCAATCTCTCTGATAAATCATCACCAGTATTCTAATACAAACTATTTTCATGCTATTATCTATCCTATACTACCTTTTACAGCCCCCATGATTTACCCCCTTGTTTGGGTAATATGGGGTTTATCTATAAGCTATATGGGTGTTGATGTCTTATAAGGTGCGATTTTCAGTAGTCTTTTTATAGTCTTTCATTGGGAAGTTGAAAAAAACTCTCTTTCACAGCCCCACTGCCTGCTCCCATGTGGAGCAGTAGCAAAATCCTCTGTGCATCTTTTTCACTGAAGGCAAATGCTTGTAAACTGATAAGTCCAGTCTACTTAGTTATTGCGTTAATTTGCTCCCCTGAAAGACCTTGCTTTGCACCTTGTGCGGGTCCATCTGACTCATTCCCACGCTAATGCCCTCCCAACCTTCAGCATTCACTTCTGCCCTTATATCAAATACGCGTGCTTGTTTCTGTATGCCAACAAGGCAATTATTGTGCTTGCCTCTACAACTTTTGTGCTAATGAGGTTTATTGAATTCATCCTTTTAAGGGATACTTTGATATTGGTACTCCTCCAAGGAGGATGCAGCTGCAGCAACCCCTAAAATTTTAAAAGCACCACTGTCTCCACAACTTATACATGTCACCTTACCAATACCATAATTTTGATATCTTTTTTAACCTACCTTTAAATCTCCTGACTTAGGGCTTGTATGATGCACTAATGTCAAGGCTTTCATCCTATACCACAAACCCCATCCTAAACTTCACTATACCTACTATTGAAGGGTGTCTTGATGCTCTTTGCATCACTGCTACCCTCAACTCCCACCACCCCCATATTTCCTAAAAGATCCCCTGCATGCTCACCTTATCACAATTCCAGATCATTGCTTTTATGATAGGTTTAACAGCAATTAACACATTTGCCCCATCTGTTTTTCATTGTACCATAACAAAAAAAATCTGTCTTGGTACTTCTGACACTGGCTCCACCTCTTCCTCTGAGGCCACGCTGGCTGCTTCTGAATGGAGCAATTTGCTATACCCTCCACCCCAGCCCATTCAATTGCTGATCCAGTGCAAAGCTACTACAACTACCCAAAACCCTAACCACCCTCACCCACTCACAATTTCACCAGACAATCAGAGTCAGGATTGGATTTATGTACCCACCAAAGCTATACCATTTGATCGCTTATAACCAACTTTCAACAATGCTTTATTAAAACTAATTTAATCTATGGGAACTATTAAATGAGGTTAATGAATTGGGTGAAATCATTCTGTCCTCACTTAAAATATTTGACTTTTAGCAATTTTTAAATAGACTTTGATGATCATCCCAACCCCAATCATCATGTTCAAATATAAATGCCAAATCATTCCTTAGTGACCATCAGCTTGCCATGGCAACAGCCTCATCCACTGAATATTTCTTTCTGTGATAACCTTTGCTCAGTCTTCTTGTTGGCATCTAGTTTTCCCAAGGTCAAAATTTCCCTGAATTTCCCCGTGCTGCAAAATATGAGATCGTGAAGTTCCACAAAGTGGCTAATGATGCTATTGTGCAAGTTTTAATTTGATCTTGGGTAAAAAAAAACAAATATCCCTGAAAATGCATCTGCGATGTTCTATCTTTATAGTAACTGCATATATGCTGAGCACCACCTTGGTAATTATTTTGATGCCCTCAACATGGCCAAATTGGGTCGTTTGACTCTCCCTTTGAAAGTCATGCACCTCACTTATGGATGCCCCACACCTTTGCTGTCTGCCTTAGTAAGAATCAGATGTGGAAGAGATGTAGATAACAAACCTGCCTCCTGGTCCCCCACTCCCCCTTTTCCATGGTCTGTTAGTGGCAAGCTTATTTTCCATCTAGTTAATGTTTTCAGTCAATTTTACTTAAAATTCTCATTTAGGCGTTTTTGGTTAGCCAGTTTAGTTTTTATTTTATTTTTGCTCTTTAATCATTTAGTATGTCCGTAGCCTGGTTGGCTTACCTCAAATAAATAGTCAATTTATGTAACGGCTACTAAATACTATAAAATGAGATTTACATTTATAATGGTCTGTGGTTCTTTTAGTTATAGACTATAGTAAGATTATATACATTCTATCATCAATAGACTGTGTAGTTATTACTTTAGAAACACAATATAAGAATATATGCTCATAAGTTCAATTCATTAGCTTTAATCTTGCTTAAAAGTTGATAGTTATACTATAGCTTTTATTTTTGATGATTGTATATACTATAATGAATTTAAAAAGTGAAAGTCTATATTTCTTGAAAAATCTTAGGTTAGGTTAACTTTAAAGCGCTATCTTTTTATTATAGGTAAAATTTTAGTAAAAGTATGTGTCATGGAAGCTGCCACAAGTTAATTAAATAATAATTTCTTGCCCTCTGGAAGGAACCCCACTAGTATACCAACACCTCATGATTTACAGATACAATATTGAATCATGGATAAGAAAGATTGTAACAGAAGGGAATCCCAAGTCCCTTCTGCCAGTGACACAACCCTAAATTGGAGAGTTTTCTCCATCCAAAAAGAACAAATGTAGTTATAACCTCTATGAAATTAATTATACCCATTTGTTTGGCCCAATCAGATGAGATATGGTGGTGAACCAGTATAACCACCTTCTACCACTGTTGGAATCCACCAAACATCACATCCTGTCTCACTAATGGGCCTCTGGATCAAGATCTAGAGCTGACCTGACCTCTGCTACTCTGAAATTTATCAGGACATGGCACCTGGTTTGCTCTACAGGACAAGGTGCAGATTCAGCCCATTCTTTGGACCACTAAGTTACCAGAGATATAGACTATGTAGCTTTAATAGGAGCAAAGTATCAGAAAGCTGGGTGGTAATTCAAGAGTAACTCTCGAGGATCAGCACAAAATTTATAATATAAAATTAAAATTAAGTTACATTTGAACTTTGCGCTTTATTTCAATGTTAACTGGGTAGTAATTTTAGGGTGAGGATTGTCTCATTGATCACACCTTGAAATAGGTGAACCAAAACCAAAAAGGTTGAACTATTT
>JAKSZP010012866.1:0-13488 GCA_022478985.1 Massospora cicadina
TGTGAGGCGTGGATCCCTGGATAAGCATTTGACAATTCCATGAGTTCCAGTTCAAATAAGGAAATATTTTAGGCCAACTAATTTTAATCAGCAAAATTTTAATTGGCCAAGCTTTTAGCTTTTCACTGGTATGGTGTAGTTCTTAGCCGCCACTAACACCCAGTCTCCCAAAGCAAATATCGGATTTGGCGCTCTTTTTAAGTCTGAATACCATTTCTGCTGCGCCATGGTACATTCCAGATTTTCCTGTAATTTCTTCCTAATGTCTGCCATCTTTTGGGTTAACTCGTCCACCCCATGGCACATTCCCCTCTTGAACACACATACAACGCATGACTAAACCTATGGTTTGTGAAAAATTGGGTCTTTCCATTGATGACTGAAAATGGTTTTTATAAGAAAACTGTGCTAACCCAACCCATGTGACCCAATTGTCCTGACGGTCTGAAATTTAATACTGAAGGTACTGTTCTGGTATTTGAATTACCCTCTCCATTTGTCTGTTGATTGAGGATGATATGGTTAAGCCCTATATAGGCTAATCTACAAGCAAATTGAACCATAATTTTATTACAAATTGGGGACCACGGTATGAAAGGCTTTCTTCCAGGAGGCCATGTTAGGTGAATATTTTGACAATAAAAATTTTTGCTGCATCCTTGGCTGCAAAATTGAAGGTGCATGGGAGAAATTTGGCATATTTAGTCTCCCGATTAACAATGACCAAAATCACATCCTTCCCTTGGACCTTTGGTAACCCTGTGATAAAGTCTACACAAACTAAACCCCATAGCCAACTTGGAATTTGAATTAAGATTAACTTCCCAGAGGGAGGCTTTCTTGTAGGCTTTGATCTTGCAAAAACCAAGCATTCTGCCACGTATTTCATGCCATCCTTTCAAATCCAGGGCCATGAATAATTCCGCTGCACCAATTTGACCATCTTCTCAACTCCAATATGGCCTAGCCAATAGTTGCTCACGAGACGCTTGATTTATTTCACATTGCAATGACAGATTTGGGACCCACGCACACAAATTATGGTACAGTATTCCATTCTTTTTCTCATACATCTGATGGTGCCCATGCTGCTGGCCTTCCTCTGTTTCAGCCCACAACTGATGATAAAATGCCAACTTTTTCTGTTTCTGCCTGATTTCTTCCCATAAATTACTCTCTCTATTTCCAATCATTGCAAATTGGTTTGTCTGTAACATGGTGGCCATGCCAAAACCCTCCAACTCTATTTTTATAAGCCAACCCTGCATCACAACTCAGTCAATCTGCTAAGGTGTTGACCAATCCTGGTCGTTACTCTACCTGAAAATTGTATTGGACCAGCTCCACATGCTAACGGTCTTGGATCTGTATTATTTTTCTGGGCTCATGATAGTATTACAGCACTCAATTATCTGTCTGGACTGCAAAATTGTGTCGTGCATACAGCAGATGGTGTTGCCATTCCTGCAAAGCTAAGACCACCGCCAGTAATTCCCAGTCACATATTGTATAATTTAATTCCATTGGGATCATCTTCCATTTAAAGTAGCACACAGGATGTTCCATTCCATCCTCCCCCTTTTGCAACAATACTGCCCCAATGGTAGATTGGTGTATCCCCCCATTAGGTTGGGACCACTTAGTGCTAAAAAATACTTTCCCATGGCAAAATTTGATGCATCCATCTCAGCCATGTAGGGTTTCTTAGGGTTGGATGAGCCAGGATAGGCGCTTATATAAGCTTCCCTTTAAACAGATTGAACGCCCGCTCCTCCTCCTTTACTCACATGAATGGATTATATCACGTCAACTGCATAAGCAGCAGATCCATTTGCAACAGATTTTTCCTAACTTTCAGAGAAAATTAATTGTCCCAAAAAACTCTTTACTCCTTTTGATCCATCAGGGCCCTCTATGCACAAACTGCCTGCAGCTTGTCAGGGCATACCACAAGCCCATTCCCAAAAATGACATTACCCAAGAAAGTTAGCAATTTTTAGGTGAATTCACACTTCAATGGCTTCAACTGTAAACCCTCCTTAGCCAGTACTTTTTAGAATCTTCTGCACATCATGTACATACTCATCTCAGGAACATGAAAATACAAGAATTTCATCCATATATATGATACAACAACAGCCAATTATCCCACTCAGCACTCAATTGATCATTCATTGCATTGAAACACCTCCGGGAATTTTATAGCCCAAATGACATTATCTGATACTAAACATCCCTAAGTGGCATTTAATTGCTGCATACTTTTGATGCTCCAGTATTATAGGTACTTGATTTAATGCATATGCAAGATCAAGCTTTATAAATATGGTGCACCCCATGACCATCAAGAGAATATCTTCATCAAGGGCATGATATAAGAGTCTGGCTCCATAACCACGTTAAGTCGCTGAAGTCCATACATGGGCGTAATACTCTGCTCACCTTATGTACCAGCAATAAAGGTTACATGACAACAGATTTTGATGGCTTGATCAACACCTCGCTCAACATCAAACTCACTTGCTCCTCCAATGCTGCTTTTTCCCATTAATTTAGCAGGTAAGTTGGATATACATTGGTAAGTTTGGACCCCTCCTTGAATTGAAACAAAAATGTGAATGGGCCAGTGAGGATATGTAAATCCTTTTTTGTCTTAAATACCCCCCACAGACTCATGGTATTCCTCCAGCAGCTCCTCCGCCTGAATAACACCCACACTCTTAGATTTAGTCAACTTATGCTCACCCACCATCAATCTCCATCTCATTGGTGGGTCCATTCTTAGGTTCAAGGTAACAGTATGGAAGGGCAAGTCAATGTGGGGTTGAAACTGATGCCACCAATGCATCCCCAACAACGCCAGATGGTTCAAATTCTCTATCACACAGAACTGCTCCCTGAACCTGAACGGACTCTGCTGCACCCCTATTTAAGAACTTACTCATCATGTTGGAGACCTCCTTGTGCATCAGCAAACACAACCTCTGGTCCATCCTGAATTTGCAGCTTCAGTTTCTCAGCCAACACAGAATCAGTGTAATTTTCTTCTGCCCCTAAATCTACCTGAGCCATCACTCCTTCTGTTCCACCATCTATATAAAACTCCACCAGGATAAATAACCAAAGATAAAATGGAGAAGGTAATTTATTTTAATGAATTCTTAAATTTTCTGAATTTGTGGATGATGAATACTTGGGGCACGTCCTCCTTCTCATGTCCATGGCTTGCCACTTTATGTGATTCTTCCATGTTTCTTTGCTGCCCTCCCCCTTGTACATTTTTGAAGTTTCTTGGAGTTGTATGCCAGCCCCCCTACTGGGTCAACCACTCGCTGGAGATTGATCTTTTCCTGGCGAAATGGAGCTCTCACACCGGTCATGAGCAAATGCAGATTGCTTTGCAACCTGCAAAGCTAATGCGACCTCTTCTGCCAGCGTTCCCTGTACTTTTGCTGCCATCATGGCCACCAGCAAATCTGCATGTAACCCTTGATGGAATATTTGAAAGGATTTGTAATCTGCCACCTGGGCCACTTTTGCCAATGGATGGAAAATCTGTGCATAATCCTCCATCAAGATACACTTCTGGCTAATCATCAGGAGTGCTGACCATGCTTCATTCTTTGCCTCATCCAGGTAAGCCACATGGTTGAACAAGTCTACACACTCCTCCATGGAACTTAGTAGGTGTCCTTGTTCTTTAATCATCTCCTACACCCATCCTGCCTAGTCCAAAGGTAACGCATTCACATTCTGGGCTATCATGAGCAAAAGAGGTGCTTCTCTTCTGTCACCTGTGCAAAACGCGCCTTGAAACAGACTTGTGCTATTACCTGGTGAAATTTTCCAGCACCTCCATGAGCAGAGCCACTAGATTGTTGTTTAATTTGGGCATTACTGGGATTTCTGCTACTTTTGGCGTCACATCCCCCCAATAACTGCCCCACCTCATGCAATAAAAAGGCCAGTGAGAATCCTACAATAACCATAGGCAATAAATTTAAGTACCACTATTCCTCTCTTGAGATCACCACCTCCTCACAAGGGCCTCAAAAGATATAGAGGAAAATAATTGAGTTTCATTTATTGTAATGAGTGGGTTTGCGCCAGTATGCTATAATAATTGGTACAAGCCATGTCACTGGCCACATAATTGACAACCCAGCAGAAATCCACCGCTGAACTCACACACCATTTTTGGATTTCAAAACATATTTATGAACTATGGTACCAGCAATGCTGCATGCCAACAGCAACGTCTGGTTCCGTGATAGCACTAAGAATGAAGCCAACGCTTGGCCAGCTCACTTGTCAAGCTCATCCTTCAGATTGAAATTTAAATATATTTTAGTTTAATAAAGTGATTCACACAAGCTAGCATATATAATTAAATGATGTTAAATTTCTTAGAAAATGAAACTAAATATATCAGTCATCCTTTTTCTTTTTATAGCATTGCAAATCCACTTAACTAGGCTCCTTTAACCTAAGCTCTTAAAAGATGATCAGATCATCATCTGTGAAAGCTCCATATCCCATCTTATCACGATTTATAGGATTTGAGACGCTTGTGGTGCATTCTTCTGGATCAGCCCTCATTTCCAATTTTTAAATTCTTACCAATGACACCATTTCTGATCCGCTTATCTTCCAGGTTTGATTTATCAGACTCAACCTTCAAATTCAGGGTTGAATCTGAGACTTTATCCACTAGGACGATGTGCAGACCAGGCTTTGCAAATCCATTACACTCAACCTGATGTCCATACTTAAACAATCAAGTATAATCAAGATTCTCTTTCTAAATTTGTAACTAAAGTTTTATGGCTTATGAGCTTTATTCAATAATAAATTAATGCTCATCAGACTATAAACTTGGTGAGCTAAAGCAAGGCAGTCTATGTAAAAGTACTAATGAGGATTAGAAAAAAAACAATCTAAAGTTATAGAAAAAACTTATGGCATAAGACAATTTTTAGCTTACTTCTAGTTAATCTAAAAAGTGATAAGCTTTAGACTATCTTGTCTGGATCAGATATTCACTTTATATCAAAAACTTTGGTTGCTATTTAGGTTAACTTAAATCATAGTTAACCAACTAAATGCACTTCCTTATCTTGATAAATTTATGGTCCTGAGAAATGTTGTGGTCCCCACTAAGGAAGCATAAAACTATTTCTGATTATATAACTAAATGTGATCAAAGTATGTAATACAAGTCTATAGTATTATTATAAACCAAAAGGTGATTTATATGGAAGAATATTAGTTAAAAACCTAGAGCAATAAACATGATTGTCAGATCGGTGTATCCCCCCTTTAGGTTGGGACCACCCAGTGCTAAAAAATAAACATGATTGTCAGATGCAGATTGTATAATGAATACAATCCATGGTAAAATTGGATATTATTGTATAGAGTTAAAGTGAGAAAAATATCTTTTATGCATATACTCTAATGCTAAGCTTAAACAGGTGTTTACTAAAGCAAAAGTATAATTCATCAGGTAGATCTTTTACGAAAAGATAATTTATAAAGATCATGTTGAAATGTTAAATTTCCATCGTTTAAAAGTTTTGCATACAAAAGATTGGATATTTTTATAGGAGCTAAAAGGTACCATTTATTAGGTAATGGTTGATGAACATAACTCTATAGAGTAAAAATGCACATCTCATAGCCAAAATCAAAAAGTGGTTTTTGCTCCTATGTTTTAATTACCTTGGTTGATACATATGGTCTAGTTTGCCAGATTTATGTATTGTGTTATTTAAACTTTTACTCTACTTAAGAATAAGGTGTTAGTTTTTATCAGGATTTAGACTAATTATTTTATAAGGTGCAAGCCTTAGACAATGAATAAAAATTTTAGTTATACTATAGTATAATTTGTTAATGTTACACTGTTAAAGAATTAATTCCTTTTAGAACAGTAAATCTTAGTTATTTTTATTTGAAGTTTTAAAACATAATTAAAAAATCTACTCTCTTATATAAAGCACAAAGCTTGCTATAGTGCTATTTGAATTTCAACCATAGGTCCTTTGTTTAAAATAAATATTAAATTAAGATAACTTGGTTAGATCCACCATAGAAGTCTCTTCTATATGATTATTTTAAAACTTCCTCTTTAAAGTAATTTTAGAATATGACATCTAATAAGGAAAGTAACTTCAAAAAAGAGTTGCTCAGGGCGGCTTCTCTCAATTATATCTTTAGAGGATTTTGATGGCAGGTATTAGGTTGTGACAGTTATAGCCATGCAACAAGGTATAAGAAATCCTAGATTTTTCAGTTTATGTTTATCTACCCCTATTCTTTAGTTTTAATAGAATTAAATGCGCAAATTTTTCACCCTTAGCTTTCTTTATTGGTGAAGCAGGTCTAGATACCATTTTACAAGTTACTAATATGGGTTTCTAACTGTATTTTAATAACCAACTGATTATCTAATATATAAAATATAAAAGTATGTGTTTATGTGTCTGGTTATGTATGATCCTTTTGATCTGATTGGATTAACTTATTTGGCTGAGTGGTTGAGGACCATCAATTTAACTGAATAACTCACCAAATTACTCATTATTCATATGAATGTCCTTTCTCTATTGAGGCTGATAGACTCAGTTTATTTTGCCAAGTGGTTGAGGATTGTTGAATAAATTGAATAACTTACTAAATTTATTACACAAAACTAATCAAAAACTATAAATGATAGATGGCTTATCTTGAGGTTGAGTTAGAGTTGCAGGTTTAACTCCCAGCTCAATCTCTTTTATTGTCAGATTTAATTGATCCATTTCATTCAATTTATAAATTTATTTCATCTATCTCTTTCTTTTATTTGATTTATTTCTATTAAAGCTTTTAAAAGTGGTATTTATTATAAAATGAACTGGCTTAGAAGTATAAATAATTAAATGCTAAGTAATTTTATTAAACTAGAATAGGATAACTTGAGTACTTTTTATGGTATTTAGCCACAAACTAAACTAGCTCCTAAGGCTAAATCTCATCTTCATATATATATAAATGCATGTCTATTTGTTTGCTTCTTTGTTTGTAACATATGTGCTCCTATACCATCCATTCAATTATGATGAAACTTTAGGGAGTTGTTGTGCACATGCCCAAAAAGGTTTCTAAATTAGTATAACTATTTTCATAGTATTAAAATAAAAAAGACTTGTATATGATAAACAAAATTACATATTTTTAATGGTAATTTGGATATTAATATATCTGAGCAGTTTGATATCTGGTTGATTTTATAATTTAAATGGTTTTTCCAAGCAGTTGGTTGTTCTAGATTGATGAATAAGCTTGATTGTTTTAGTAAGCAGTTAGTGATTAGTTCATTTGATACATAAATGATTTTGGTAAGTTATTGGTGGGTTTTATTTGTTTAAATAAGTTTAGCTTGTATTAATAAGCAGTTCATGATTGGTTGATTTGTCATGTTTAATGCTTTTAGCTAAGTGGTATTTGGTTTATCTATGATATGAAGTCTAAATAACAAGATTTAAAGCATTTGTTTACATACTTGAGCAATGACAGGTAATATTATAATCTATATATACCTTTTTCACTTTGATTTCAACATTTTTCATATTTTTCAACATTTTGTATTTCATTATCAACACTTTGCATTTTAATTTCAACATTTTGTATTTTGATTTCAACATTTTAAAAATCAATTCCAACATTTTTATACTTCAATTTCAACATTTCATATATCAATTTCAATATTATACTTCAATTTCACCATTTTGTGTTTCAACTTTAATATTACACTTCAATGTCAACATTTTACACTTCAAATTCAATATTTTATGTTTGAAATTCAATATTTTATAATTCAATTTCAATATTTTTAGTTTTAGTGATTGCATCATATCTAGTTCTAACTACAGACTCATTGATTTTCTCGCATCAGTGTTTTATTTTGGTAGATTATAATATGATATAAGAGATATACAAATATTTTTTAAATATAAAAAAGAGTGGGGATTAATATGCTTGCACTATTTCAGCAGTAATATAAAATAAAAATATCACTAAAAATTGTGTTTATATTAAAATATAAAGTGTTGAAGTTGAAGTATAAAATGTTGAAATTGATTTGTAAAATGTTGAATTTTAATGCAAAATGTTGAAATTGAAGTAAAAAAGGTATATAATATCTATATAAAGATAGAAAAGTATATGTGCATGTATATATGATCCCATTGATCTGATTGGCCAGTAGCTATGCTCAGGCAATCCATAAAAAGTAGAACAATTCTGATTGGTTAAGCAGTAGCCATGCTCAGACAGTGCACTAAATAATGAGTACTTATAATGTTAAAGAAAATAATTTCAAATTTTAAAAAGACTCAATTTCATTCAATCTTATATAATTTTAAAGATCTACACCTATCTAAATATATATTTTATATATTTAGATAAATAACTCAAAACTGATTTTAAGCAGTAGTAAAACTAAAAATAAAATGATGAGCTAACATAGTTATCAAAGTTATTTTAAATTACTACGTATCTGTGCTTACTTTGGGTTTTCTCTGGACAATAAGATGTTAAGATCTGCATTTTTGAGTGGCTTTCAATTGAGTTCAATTAAGTGCTTACACCCTAGGATATGTTAGCTTGGCTATTAATCATCCATTCATCTTTAAAAAAGACTACTTATTTGATTTTTCTTATTATAACTTTAAAATACATGTTTAAGTTGTTTCCCCTAATTCATAATATATGTGCCAAGTTGGGTTGAAATTGGGTCAGTAGCTTAAAAGACGATATGTCACATATATAAACTTAATGCTTTTTAAATATAGAGATGTTTTGGTTAGCAGTTTGGTGGTATTTGGTTGGTGCGATAGGTTTAATTTTAATTGGCTGGGTGGTTGGTGGTTTTGGTCAATTCGATAGATCCAATGGGTTTAGGTAAGTGCTTGGTAGTTTTTTTTATTGATTTGAATTTTAAATTTGGATTTAGCCGAGAGTTGGTGATTTTTGGCTGGTTTGATATAGCTTAATTTTGTTTGGCTGAGCAGGTGGTGAAATTTGGTTGTTTCGTCCAATTGGTTCTGGCTGAGTGGTTGGTGGTTTTTTGGTCGATTCGATAAGTTCTTTGGTTTTGTCAAGTGGTTTGATAGTATATTAATTCGATAGATTCAATTGGTTTTGGCTAAGTGATTGGTGGTTTTTGATTGATTTGGTAGATTTAACTGAATTGGGTAAGCGGTTGGTGATTAAATGGTTTGATATGTTCAATGGCGATGGATAAGCGGTTTCATGTTAACTATAATATAAAACCTAAATTAATAGTTCAAATCGTCTGATGATAAATAAACCCGGGCAACGCCGGGTAACTCCGCTAGTTGGTTATATGAATCGCTGTCAATTAATCCTAGAACTCGTGGTAGTTCACCAAAGGAACTCATTTTATGACTTTTTATGATTTTTATGACAGCAGATAATATAGATAAGCTTGTTCTAAAATTGGGTTCATATTTATGTTGTGAATATCAAAAAATGAAATTAAAGGCATAAGGTAATTATCATCATCTAAGGAGGTTGGAATTAAATTTAATATCCTTAGAATTTATTAGATGGTTTTATATACTTGCACCCTGTTTAGACGAGAAATCATGGATTCTAATGCGTAGGATGTACTACACCGACTTCCACCCCCACTACGCGGATGCCCCAACGCCCTGGCTCTCCGCTTTGATCCGCTACTTTAATCAAAATCCCATGATCGGGGCGCATTTGTCTGAAGACCAACCCCCCGACCCCCCTCACCCTCTGCCATGGTGGGTTAGCGGTTTCCGCTCCCCGCCTGGTTAGTAGTTTTATTTCTTTCCGTTCGTTTTCGATCAGTTTTTTTTGTTTTGATTTCGGTATTGTCCGTCCCCTGGTCGGCATACCTCGAATAAATTTAATTTAATGCGTAGGATGTACCAGTAAACGTATAAGTGTGATTCCCTCGAATTAAGTTCGAAACAAGGTTATCAACCATTGGTGGATAGTGCGTGACAGCTCAATCCATTGGATTTCTTTTAATCACACGATAGGTTCGAATTTAAGGAAGTAGGAACAGGTTTGATTCAATCGGCCGTCTGGGTCAAACTCCAATTAAGGTGATCTGACACATTTAAAAGCTTGGTTCATCACAATTCGATTGAGTCGGAGATTAATTCGCCCTCAGGCGCCGCAAAACTAACCAATAATACTTTAAGCTCGCGATTGGAAATTGACACTGGGAGGTCCAAGCCAAGCGTCACGGAGTTGATCTAAGATGGGATTGATTTCAGAAATAAGAATGATAGGAGTGAAGGGTATAATGCAATATTCGAAGTCTTGTTTCTAGCTACTCCACTTTAACCCCAATGAAGTATCTTTACGAAGTGGTACCAAGTGCTAAGGAAGGTGAGAGCGCCATCTACCGTAGCCGCATGGTCCAGGAGAATGGCAGGCTGCTCCAGAATGACCCTCAGAACGGTGCAACTACCCTTTACGAGCTGTTGAAGCATAGCGCATCAGAATACTCAACCCAGCCCGCGTTTGGGTATCGCGAAGTGGTTGAGACCTACAAGGAGGATATTGTCTCAAATGGCGCCACAAAAAAATTCACCTACCACAAGTTTAGCGACTACCGCTGGATGAGCTTTCTGGAGCTGGATGAAACCCTAGTCCTATTGTCCAAGGCTTTGAACCATATTGGACTCAAGGCACAGGATAAGGCGACCTTTTATGCTCCTTCGACCTACAGGTGGATGGCTTTGGCTTACGGTAAGTTTATCCTTGCCAAGTTAATTTATATTCAGCCATGACTTACCGCCGAGTGGTGGTAGCTACGGTCTACGACACATTGGGTGAGGAGGGGTTACTTCACGGGCTTAACCAATGTGAGAGTCCAGCTCTATACTTGACAGCCGACCAGTTCCCACTCTTGCGGCGGCTTCATGGGCGCACCACTCACCTCAAGGTGATTTTGTACTCGGGCAAAGTTACGGAAGGCATGGATCTGATTGCGGAATTCCCCAATTTTAAGTGCTACTCGTGGGATGAGCTCCTCGAGATGGGCCGCGCCAACCCCGTTGACCCCGATCCACCGCGTCCCGAAGATCTCGCCGTCATCATGTACACTTCCGGATCTACCGGACCCCCCAAGGGCGCCATGCTAACCCACTCCCAGCTTGTCGCTCATGTGGCAGGCATCCGCCAGCTTACCGCCGGGATGATCTTGCAACAGGACAAAATTATATCATTCTTACCCTTGGCGCATATCCTAGCATTTATCCTTACCACCTTCTGCGTCGCAAGTGGCATTCGGGTTGGGTTTGCCACGCCGCGCACCCTAATGGATTCCGGGGTGCGTAACTGCCGTGGAGATCTGAACGCGTTGCGCCCGACTTTGCTCCCAGGAGTTCCCCAGGTGTTTGATACCATACGTAAGGATGTGCTGAATAAGATGGAGGGTGCGGGGGCGGGGATGCGCTTGGCGTTTTATGCGGCCATGGCTCTGAAGCGCGTATGCCTTAAGTTTGGTTTCCATACGGGGTGGTTAGATCGGATCTTCTTTGCGAAGTTATCTCAAGCCACGGGCGGGTGTCTTCGCATGGGCGTTTGTGGCGGGGCTCCCTTATCTGGCCAAGTGGCGGACTTCTTCGAGACCACCATGTTTCCCATATTTCAGGGCTATGGCATGACGGAGATGTGTGGGTTGGGGTCGATCGTGCATTCAACCTCCGATATGCCGCGTTCATCAGTTGGCCAGATCAACCCCGCTTTCGAGCTCAAGCTGGTGGATGTGCCTGACGCGGGATACTTCGCCACGGATGGCGTGGGTGAGCTGTGGGTGCGCGGGCCGAGCGTCAGCTCCGGCTACTTTAAGAATCCTGAAGCAACCGGGGAGGCAATTACGTCAGATGGCTGGTTACGCACCGGGGATATCGTTAGCCTGGATGGCGATGGTTGCCTCACCATCATAGATCGCCGTAAGAATCTTGTCAAGCTTTGTAACGGTGAGTATATTGCCGTTGAGAAGCTGGAATCCATCTACCGCAACAGCTTATACGTTCAAGCCATCTGTCTGTTCGCCGACAGTTATCTGCGGCGCCCCGTCGCCATCGTACAGCCCAGCCTCCCCGCCCTCGCCAATTACGCCGCCGCCAACGGCCTCCGACCCCCTTGGATCTCGCCGACGCTAGCGGCAACCCCCAGTTTACCCAGGCGGTGTTCCAGTCCCTTATGGCCGAGGCCAAAAAGCTTAACCTCAACCCCTCCGAGAAGCTCGCCGCCGTTTTCCTTTCCGGTGAGGAATTTACCCCCCAAACCAAACTCTTGACTCCCTCCCAGAAGCTTAACCGCCGCGCCATCCAGGCTCGGTTCAAAAAGGAGCTCGAGACTCTGTTTAAAGCGGCTCGCTAGTTTAATTTATCGATTCGTGTCCGCTTGCTTTTTTAAATCAGTATATCCGTTCATCGATCCATATAGTTATTTTTTAAATTAAAGTATATTCGTTTATCGGTTCCTATTCGCTAACTTTCAACTTAAAGTGTATTCGGTATCCATTCGTATTCGCTTACTTTTTTAAATCAAAGCATAGTTGGGTCGCAGAGCTATTCGTGATTCGATAACTTAGTACTAAATTCGACCCCAGGTTTTACTAGGTCCACTGGTAAGCCTAGATCCAACTGTCTACAAACTTTCGGCGCTTGTTAGCATAAGCGTCTATCGCATCAAGTGATAATTTTGTAGGTTCTAAAATAGTATCATAACCCAAGCCATCCCTCATTCCACGAGCCTAACCTTGTATAGTGCAAGGGGTAAGGTCCCTATGGGTTTAACTTCACTTTCATGCATTGCGTGGATGGATCTTTGCCATTTTGCGATCTGCCATCCCCTTTTAAAATGGGGTCTTTCACTAGGAGCCTTTCCAATCTAACCTCTAAACGACGAAAGTTACCCCTCGCTCACCATAGTGATTGAATATAAATTTATCCAAGTCGGGTTGACATACTATTTCACCCCATTGAGAAAGATTAACATTAAAGGGAGTGAAGATAATAATTTAACCGATAAGCCTTATCTGTTCATTATCAATAAAACATGGCTATATAGCTTTAGCTTCACTATAACACTTGGCCGTGTAAGCATACGTAAACTTGCATACATAATATTACTCTCCTGGCTATAAATTTAAGCCTAGAACCATAATGATAACTTAAAGCTAAAAAGTTTCTCCTATAATTTAAGACCTGGGAAGGTTTAGAATTATCTAAAGGCCTATTCTTGAAAAATCTATCGTTACAGCAATAGAAACATTATCACTCTAATATGTTGAATGTAATTATAGTACCCTATCAATTATATGGTAACGTTGGATTAATCAACTCAGAACCCTAAAGTACCGAATATTAAGTTAATTGCCTACAATTTTTAGTCCGTAAGCTAGTGTTTAACAAGTTGGATCTTCTTAGA
>JAKSZP010012867.1:0-13435 GCA_022478985.1 Massospora cicadina
GAAGTCTGATGTCTCACTTCATCCCTGCGTTAATTATGGCAATCTGAACAATGTAACAGTGCCTGACCCCCATCCACTCCCTTTGGAGCAACAGATTGCCCACTATGTGGAGAAGGCTAGGGTGTTCAGCAAGCTTGACTGTCTCAACGCTTTCAACAAGATCCGCATTAAAGAAGGCCAGGAGTGGTTGACCACTTTTTGCACTCAGAAAGGTATCTACAAGTTCAGGGTTATGCCATTTGATTTAAAGAACGCTCCCACCTGCTTTCAGAGGCTCATTGATGCTGACTTGGGAGACCTTATAGGTACATGTGTAATTTCATACATGGACAACATACTGGTTTTTTCCCCCAGATTCAGAATTTCATGCCTGCTACCTTGTGTCTGTCATGGAGAAACTTTCACAGGCAAACCTTACAATTAAGGCTAGCAAGTGTAAGTTCTTCCAACCCAAAGTTAAGTTATTAAGAAACATTATCTTCTCCCATGATCACATGATTGCTCCAGATAAGGAAGCAGCTATCCGCAATTAGGCTACCCCCTCATCTCTCATGGAGATATGCAGCTTTCTTGAAACATGTAACTTCCTCAAGAAGTTTGACCCCAGCTCTCAGAAGTTGCTGATCTTCTCTACACCACTTCAGGGAAAAAAATTTATATCTGGACCAATGAATGCAATGCTGCATTCCATACCATCAAGTCTATGCTATTGTTTAGCCCAGTGTTGATAATGCAGACCCCAGATGCCCCTTCATTGTCACCACTGATGCTTCCAACTTTGTGGTGGGAGCTGCTCTACTACAAGAGGGGGAGGATGAAGTAGAATGGCATGTTGCTTACTTTTCTAAGAAAATGACCCTGGCGCAGCTCAACTATGCAATATATGATAAGGAACTCCTTGCAGTTGTGGAGGCAGTACAACACTGGCGCCATCATTTTCATGGGTCTAAGTGGCCAAATACTGTCCATACTGACCACAAGGCATTGATGTACTACCGCGCCTCCCAGAATCTATCCCCTCACCAGTCCCAGTGGTTAGAAATCCTGTCAGTGTTTGGCTTCCAATATGACTTCATTAAGGGCACCCAGAACATGTTACCTGATGCTCTATCCCAGAACCCTTCCATAGCACCTGACCCAGCACTAGTTGATGCCCACAATACCCAGTTTTGATTAAGACAGAACAGGTGAAGGAGAGCTCACTGTCCAACCCCCCCGCTCTGCTTATGATGGAACTTTTGGAAGGTGACGCTGACACCCCTTCCCATGTTAGGTTGTCCCAACCTCTGTCAGCCAACTATGATAAGATTAAGCAGGCCTGCCATAGAAATGGCGGTTCCCTAAACAAAGGCTATCAGTTATTGGATGGGATCATCCCCTACTAAGGCAAATGGTGGGTACCTCCTGGACCCCTGTGTGAGGAAGTGATCCGTGAAGCTCATGACCATCCAACTGCTGGCCACCCTGGCAAGGACAAGACGCTTGAGTTAGTCCGTCTCTCCTAAAGTTGGAAAGGTATTGCCACTGATGTGGCAAAATTCACAAAGTCCTGCTTGATGTGCAACTGGTCAAAGCCAAGCTGCCTGAAAAGTGATGGATTGCTTGTTCCCCTCCAAGCTGCTGAGGGCCCTTGGACATCAGTGTCTATCAATTTTATTGTGGAACTTCCCTTGACCCAGGGTTATAATGCAGTAATGGTTGTGGCGGACCATTTCACAAAGATGGCCCACTTCATCCCCTGCAACATCACCATTACTTCAGTCAAGACAGCCAGCCTCTTTGCAGATCACATCTTTTGCTTACATGGTCTCCCCAAGGAGATTATCATTGATTGGGCCCACAATTCACCGCTCAATTCTGGGAAGCCCTGCTTTTTATCCTCAGCATCTGCCCCTGCCGCTCCACAGCCTTCCACCCCCAGTCAGATGGACAGATGGAGAGGGTAAACCAAGGTTTGGAGCAATTCTTGCTAGCTATTACAATGCTCAACAGAACAATTGGTCATCTCACCTCCCACTGGCGCAATTTGCTTATAATAACCTTACCCATGCCTCTACAGGCACTTCCCCCTTCTTTACAAACTATGGTTACAACCCCAGCTTCAACCTAAGTCCATGGATTGAGTCCACTGTCATTGCTGCCAATGAGCATGCTAAAGAGCTCAGGGACATACATCAGGCAGTAAAGGACCATCTAATTGATTCTGTGAGGATCTACAAAGCATATGATGATCAAAAACGCCATGAAGGACCTGAGTATAAGCCTGGTAACTTGGTCATGGTCAACGCCAAGAATCTTCACCCAAAAAAACCCTGCCACAAATTAGGCCCCAAGTGTGTTGGACCCTTCAAGATCCTCAAGAAAGTTGTCCCATCAGATTATCAGGTTGACTTACACCCTCAATCAAAGTGTTCAGCACCTTACATGAATGCCTCCTGACACCCTTCAATGGTCCCATGCCACCTCTCCCAGATTCTGTCATAGTGGATGGTGAACTCCAATATGAGATTGATGTCATTCTTGCTTCTCGCTTATCCTGATGCTGCATGCAATACTTGGTGTCCTGAAAAGTATATGATGAGACAGAGAACAGCTGAGTATCTTATCAGGACATGACCAATGTTCAGAACCTAATTCATGACTTCTACTCTAGATTTCCAGATGCTGCAGGACCTACCACCCAAGCCTCTTTAACTTCCATAAAGCTACCCACTCCCCACAAGAACTTTGCCTTGGCCAATGTCCCCTCAGTTGGTGTAGAACCCCATCCAAGAGGAAGAGGTTGATATTACTACTAGTGACATACTTTCTGAAATTAACCACCCTTCTAAAACCAAGTCCAACAAGTCCTTGGGGCAGAGACAAGGACCTCTAAGGGTCACTGATAACCTATCTAAGGTCATTGACAAAAAATAGGTTTTGGCTTTGACAGCCAGGGCTGAGGAAAACGTCTTATTTGAGGCAAAAACCCAGGTGGGAATCAAACTTAACACCCAGAAAATCACAAGATATGAAGTTACAGAATCTGATCAAATTTGGAAATTTTAGTTTTGTTGAATGACAATTTTTTAGCTCATATCAGATTCCAATAATCACTGGAATCTTTGTGAATCAACACCCTATGAATTAAGTCCCAAGCTGAGAAAGGCTTTGCTTTTCTCAGATACACAGATTATTTTAATAAAGTTTAGGATTTCGGGCACATTTCCCATATTTTGGTTATTTTCAAAAAAATATAACTCTGCAAAGTTCTGCAATGGCTGGAGTCCATTTTCTGCTCTGGTTTGCTCCTATTGTTGTATCTGAGCCCTCCGCCTACTCCACCACCTATTCCACTGGCTCTGCCTCCTCCTATTTTGCTACCTTTTGCCCTAGATTTTTCGCCATCCTTTCCAGCTCCCAGAGCCCCATGTCCCTGATGGTTGTGGCCAGTTTGGTGTGCATTTTGTTCCACAGATTTATTTGTAAACACAATGAGAAATGTTTAGGATGTCTCTTTATTTTGTTGGGTCACTTGGCCTTG
The DNA here is from genome assembly GCA_022478985.1 of Massospora cicadina. Classification (NCBI taxonomy): domain Eukaryota; kingdom Fungi; phylum Entomophthoromycota; class Entomophthoromycetes; order Entomophthorales; family Entomophthoraceae; genus Massospora; species Massospora cicadina. The sequence goes on from JAKSZP010012867.1 coordinate 3,524, forward strand.
TTGGCACACCTTTAGTCTGGGCCTTTCCCCTCAGCAACCTCCTGCACTCCAGTTTTTCTGAAAGCTGACTTCAAAAAGGGTTTTATTGATAAAGCATAATTTCTTGATTATTTAATACTTTTTAGAGCTTTTTTAAAAGAAGGTTCTTTTTTTCTAAAAAATTAATAAGTAAATATTATATCATTACTAGTGAAGTTACTTAGCTTTACTTGATCTATTTGTTATCAGCTAATTTGAACTGATTAATTTAGTTTCTATATTATAGATAACATGAAATCATTTACTCATTACCATTGAATATATTAAACTGATTAATCACCAACTTCTTACCCAATACAGTTAAATCTATCAAATCAATAAAAAACCACCAATCACCTAGCCAAACCCAAATGAATTTATTAGATTACTATAATATTATCAAACTTCTTGATAAGGACAAAGAACCTATTAGATCAACCAAATCTCACCAACCACTTGGCTAAAACTAATTGAATGTAAGAACCAACCAAATTTTAACAAAACCTTGGCCAAATAAAATTAAGCTTTATCAATTCAACCAAAAATTACCAACATTTGGCTAAATCTAGTTTAAATATTAATTCAATAATTTATCACCAACCACTTACCTAAAATTATTGGATCTATCAAATTGATCAAAAAGCACTGACCACTTAGTCAATTAAAATTAAACCTATTGGATCAATAAAATATCATTAAACTGCTAACCAAAACATCTTTATATTTAAAAAACATTATGTGTATGTATGTGGCATATCATCTTTTAAATTACCAAACCAAATTTAACCTAAATTGGCACAGATATTTTATAGTTTAGGGGAAAAAAACTTAAACAGATATTTTAAAGTCATAATAAGAAAATTCAAAATAAAGTAGTTATTTTTAAAAGCAATTGGATGATAAATAGTTAATCTAACATATCCTTTTGGGTAGGAGATGATTATAACTGCGTTGGTGTTGTGTACCAATAACCCAAACTAAGATATGAATAGCAAGGCAGTCCACGGAGCTCCTGGCCTATTAGAGCGCTGTGCATGGAGGTTTTCCAGGTTTTATCCATCTTTCCTATTGATTTGATTCCTCATTAATTGGTGCAGTATTGCCCTCAAGTTGCCTACATTGAATAAATTTAAAATATATAATATATAAGCCAATAAGTTAACTTATCCTATGATATAAGTACTTAATTGAACTTGATTGAAAACTACTCAAAAATGCAGAACTTACCATCTTATCATCCAAAGTAAAAACAAAGTAAATGATGATACAAAATAATTTTAAATAAATATGATAACTACTTTGGCTCATCATTTTTTAGTTTTATTTACACTTGGAATATCAGTTTTAACTATATAAATAGTTTAAATGACAAAAAGTGATTAAATAAGTGATTGCACTAGAATTTAAACAACCAACCCTTATAAATTTTTTTAGAGCCAAAAGCTGAGATAATTATGCTAGAGGATATATTTGTAAAATAATTTGGGTTTTTGATTCAAAGTTTTGATTTAGATTAACTTCTAAAAAGCCAATTAATTAGAACCACTTAATAAACCCATTTAAAATTTTAAATCAAATGAATACCAAACTGCTCAGATGTAATAATATAGCAAATATCATTAAAAATACAGGGTTTTCACTTCTTGCATATAAGGAAGAAAGTATTTAAGGTGGGACTACTTCTTGCATATAAAACTTTTTATTTTATTATGAAAATAAATTTTAAAATTCATAAACTTTCATGGGCATGCACACAACTCACCAAAGTTTCATCACAATTGGATGAATGGTATAAGAACGCATACAGGGCAAACAAATAAACATACAAACATATAAACATACATATATATATATACATTCATTTTTATATATAGATGTAAAATATAAGGCAAAATTTAAAACTTAGCAAATCAAATTTCAAGTGAAAGCTTCCTTAAAATTAACAGCTATAGGTTTTATAAGCTGTTTGCTTTGATATATTAATTAAAGATTAAATTAAGTTTCTCCTGATCCTTTTACTTGACAATGTCAGGGTAGTTATAAAGACACCACTTCACCAAGTTGGTTGATTTTTTTACCATTTGTCTTAGTACCTATTCCTAGATCAGCCTAGCTCAATAGATTGAGCCAGATTAGATCAGGTGAGCATAGTACTGTAGGTCTCAAATTAGTAGTAAATGTCAAATCCATGCTCCATATATCAGCCTATAATAACTTGCAAAATATTAAAAATAATGACTGCAATTTATGAGAATTTATATGAATTCTAGGATGATCCTTTTATGGATCTAGTGGAGTACATAACTAAATCATCAAAGTGAGAAGTATTAAGATCATATACTTTTACTCAAACCATCTACTTTTAATCATATGATTTACAGCTTTATGTAGAACTACTGGAGATTAGTCCAGCATTAGTTTAAAATTAAAATAGGCAGTAGTTATTTTTCAAATCTTTTTATCTTACTATCATATATTTTTGTCTATTCAAGATAGGAGTACCTTGGTTTTCAAATTTTATTTGAGGTGGGACAACCTGGGGACAATCCATACCATTGAAGGATGAAGGGGATTCAAATTAATGAGAAAGGAGGATAAAAACTGAAAAACCTCCATGTGTGGTGTATGATAGGCCAGAAATTCCAAGGATCACCTTGCTATTTGCTATCTCAGTTTGGGGCATTAGTTTACAATGTCAACACAGTCATAGTCATCCCCTACCCAAAGTTCCTGTACCAGAATTGAACTTGGGAAGGCAGTGGTAGAGGGTCTATATTCTATCACTGGGGTATTCTCCCCTGGTGTAACGGTCGAAAACATCCCAGTTTTTGACCGCCATCTTGCCTTGGCGATGGATGACAAATGATTGTTTGATATGAGGTTCCCTCGAGGTAAGCGCTTTGATTCGTCATACCAATTCAACCTCGGATTTAGGGAAATTCGAAAGCGAGAAAAGACGACACAGGTAAGTGAGGATCTGACCCCAAAATTAGCCTTGTTTTATTTATTCTCGAAAATAAACACGCGGACAAATTCAATCCCAATAACAATGGGCACCGCGAACGAGCCATAAAAAACCAGGGTATTTGGCGGATCAAGGTTCTCGACGCCAAATCCCAATATTTTGTTGAGGATACAAAATTCGGTTCGCTGCGGGATACCAGGTAAGACAAGGCAAGGGCAGCCCCGAGGCCACCAGAGAATCCCACGCGAGAGCGGGAAACGAGGAAAAATAATATGAATTAAGTTCAGAATCGCGTGGGCTCGACCTTTTAAGGTCGCCCTTCCGGGGAGCCCCTCCTGCACTATTCTTAGGCTCTTAGGGGCCTAAAGAACAGTGTGGGAGGGGCACAGCCCAGTGCTGGACCCCGCATAAACCTCAAAAAACCCAAAAAGTGTTTCGACTCGAGATCGGATTTCCGAACCTCGAGTCGAAATGTAACGATCGGTTTAACCCGACCGTTACACCTGGTAGAAGGACCTTAAATTTTAAATTTTATTTTAGGTGGGCCAACCTGGGGATAATACTGCACTAATTAAAAGAATTGAAGAAAAGGGAAAGGAGGATAAAATCTGGAAAACTTCATGCACAGCATATGATAGGCCAGGAACTCCATGGACCACCTTGCCATCTGCTATCTCAGTTTAGGGCATTGGTGCGCAACACCAACACAGTCATAGTCATCCCCTACCCAAAGTTCCTGTACCAGAATCATACTTGGGGAGGCAGTGGTAGAGGGTCCATATTCTATCACTGGGGTATCCTCCCCGGTAGGAGAACCTTAAGACCATACTAGTATATATTTTAAGTTACTAGATAATATAAAGAGATTTTATTTGATTTAAGCCAACCTTAGGACTAATATACTCATTTACCAAAAATAAAAATTTATATTATTTATAGCTAATGCTACCATATAAAACTTAATACTAATTTATATGATAGAAAACAGTATCTACTTAATAAAATACACTTACTGACTGACTGACATCTGAAACCTTCGAGTCTGATAAATTCATCTATTTGGGTGAGTGGGTGAGAATTGGTAAATAAGATCGAATCTGAAATTATCGAGCCTGATGGGTTCAATCTATTTGGGCGAGTGGGTGAGAATTGACGAATATTATCTAAGAATTCACCAAATTACTCACCTGAAACTCAACAAAAATTAGTATTAGAGTTTAAGTAGATTAAGTAGTTAGGATAATCAGCTCACCAGCCACGAGGGCAACAGCGAAGCTGTTAGTCCGAGTGGCTTGAGAGTAGTGCTGGCACAGCCTATAGGCTACAATGTGAGCTTATCATTTGATAAATTAAATACCGTAGAGAAGCACGGGTATCAGGATGTTAGGTTTATATATTTTAAAAACCTGTCTAATTTGGTTCACCTAATTAATAAATACTTTTGGCAAGTTAAGTAGAAGTTGATTTAGCAGTTTGGAAGATGTCACATGCTCAATGATTTTATGTATAAAGAGGTGTTTCGGGTAGCAGTTTGGTGTTATTTGATTGATTCGATAGGTTTTTTTGGTTGAGTGGTTGATGGCTTTTGTTCGAATCGATAGGACACAGTTTAGTTTTGAGGGGTGATTAGTTATTGGTTGTTTTGATAATTTCAGTTAGGTTTATCAAAGTGGTTGGTGGTTTTTGGTTGATTCGATTGAGCAATTAGATTTGGCTGAGTGGTTTCATTTTATTTATAATATAAAATCTAAATCAAATTGAAAATCTGCAATTTTATAGACACCGTAGCGAAGCACGGGTAAACGGCTAGATATTAGATAATGCTTCGCCAATTCTCACCCATTCGCCCAAATAGATTGAACCCATCAGGCTCAACAATTTCAGATCCGATCTCATTTGCCAATTCTCACCCACTCACCCAAATAGATTAAACTTATCAGACTCGTTTAGCTTCAGGTGAGCAATTTGGCGAATTATTAGATGATATTCACCGATTCTCACCAACTCACCCAAATAGATTGAACCTATCATACTCGATACTTTCAGATTCGATCTTATTTGCCAATTCTCACCCATTCATCCAAATAGATTAAACTTATTAGACTCGAGGGAGGATACCCCAATGGTAGAGTATGAATCCTCTACCACTGCTTCCCGAGTTCGATCCCGGTAATGGACTTTGGGTAGGGGACGATTTTGACTGTGTTGATTTTGCGCACCAATGCCCCGAACCGAGATAGCGAATAGCAAAGGCGGTCCATGGAGTTCCTGGCCTATCATACGCCGCGCATGGAGGTTTCCGGGTTTTATCCTCCTTTCCCATTTTCTTCACTTCCCTAATCGGTGCGGTATCGTCCCCAGGTCGGCCCACCTCGAATAAAATATAATAAAATATAACCTATTAGACTCGATTAGCTTCAGATGAGCAATATGGTGAATTATTCAATAATATTTGTCAACCTTCTCCACTCGCCCAAATAGATTGAACCCATCACGTCGATAATTTCAGATTCGATAAGATTCGCCAATTCTCACCAACTCACCCAAAAAAATTGACCCTATCAGACTCGAAGGTTTCAGATGTCACTCAGTCATTCAGTACGTCAGTGAATGTGTTTTATTAAGTAGAAGTGAATGTGTTTTATTAAGTAGACTAGCCATTCATTCCCGTGCTTCGCTACGGTGTCTATAAAATTAAAGATTTTCAATTTATTAATTTAGATTTTATATTATAGATAAACAAAACCACTCAGCCAAATCTAATTGCTCAATCGAATCAACCAAAAACCACTTAGGTAAACTTAACTGAACTTATCAAAACAACCAATAACTAATCACCCCTCAAAACTAAACTATGTCCTATCAATTCGACCAAAAGCCATAAACCACTCGGCTAAACAAAATAAACCTATCGAATCAATCAAATAACACCAAACTGCTACCCGAAACATATATTTATACTTAAAATCATTGAGTATGTGACATTAGAGGCTAAATCGGGTTTTTAGCATATTTTGCTCCTTTTTTATCCTGCTTTTTATTTTTGTGTCGGCAAGAAGGATCCCCTGGTCCCCTTGCCTTTAATAAATGAGTATATGTCATATCTTCCAAACTACTAAATCAACTTCTACTTAACTTGCCCAAAGTATTTTATTAATTAAGTGAACCAAATTAGGCAGGTTTTTAAAATATAAATCTAACATCCAGATACCCATGCTTCGCTACAGTATTTAAAGTTTATCAGATGATAAACTCAAATTGTAGCCTATAAGCTGTGCCAGCACTACTCTCGAGCCACTCAACTAACAGCTCCACTGTTGCTCTCGTGGCTGGTGAGTTGATTATCCTAACTACTTAATCTACTTAAACTCTAATACTGATTTTTGTTGAGTTTCTGGTGAGCAATTTGGTGAATTATTAGATAAATTTTTACCAATTCTCACCCACTCACCCAAATAGATTGAACCTACTATACTCGATAGTTTCAGATTTGATCTTGTTTGCAATTCTCACCCACTCACCCAAATAGATTAAACTTATCAGACTCGATTAGCTTCAGGTGAGCAATTTGGTGAATTATTCAATGATATTTGTCAATCTTCACCCACTCGCCCAAATAGATTGAACCCATCAGGCTCGATAATTTCAGATTCGATAAGATTCGCCAATTCTCACCCACTCATCTAAAAAGATTGAACCTATCAGATTCGAAGGTTTCAGATGTCAGTCAGTCAGTTAATAAAATTTTTTATTAAGTAGATATTAACATGATAATAATTTGTTATATAGTAAATATATTTGTTATATAATAAATATTAGTTATATAGAAAACATGATAATATTTGTACAAAAGAAACAATCAGTAAGTCAGTAACCATAATAATGTTGCGTTTAGCTGGCGGCTGAAAGACATTATCATGCTCTTAAGTTTTTACCATTTGGTAAAAGGTACTTCCATTTTTTTCTATGTTTGTTAGCGCATAACTGAAAATACTGGAACAATTCGGATGATTATCTTCTTCAAAAATAGAGGATGCTCCAACTTAGGTCCCATTTAAATTTTGTAAGTATTGGTCAATTATATGCCAATTAATTTAGTAAGTATATCAAAATGGGCTCGGAAGCGATGGATACTTTTGGGACTAATACAACTCCGGATAAACTTAATTCCGGCATCGGTGAAGCGATAGCTTCGAAGCATTTTGATGTCCTATGGCTGGGGGGTATGTTTAAAATTCAGTCAGTATGAGCTCATAGTGGGACGAGCTTAAATCATTATAGATGGCTATCATTTTTGCATAATTTGACCAATAAACTCATCTAATTTTATAAAATGAATTATTTTAGATAGCGATCAATAAATTTACATAAATTGACTAATAAAAGCAACCAAATCTAATTAAATGAATTACTGTAGATGACAATCAGTAAATTCAGCATACATTGACTAATAAAATCATCTAAATTTAATAAAATGAAGTATTGTAGATGGTGATCAGTGAATTTAGTATAATTTGACCAATAAAATCAAATAAATTAAATAAATGAATTGTTAGTATATTTGTTTATAAGATACTATATATAATAGATATACAATAAGTTTTAATTTTATAGAGAAATAGTAAGGGGTCAAAAAGGATATATAGAGATAGTAATATTTAATAAAAGTAGGAAAAAGAGCCACTTTTAAAAATGCACTAATTTTTTGAGGGGAAAAGAGCTGAGAGTAAAGTTTTTTTGGAAAAAAAAAAGAACCTTCTTTAAAAAGCTCTAAAAAGTATGAAATAATCAAGAAATTAAGCCTACTCAAAACCCTTTTTGAAGTCAGCGCCATATTTTAACTGACTTATAATAGGTATTTATAATTTATATAATTAGTACTATTTTATTCTAAGTTGCTTATAGTTTACATTTGAACCTAACCCAGACCTAAGATATAGATTGTATTTATGAGCAAAATTCTATAATTCAGTTTAAAAAATGGCACCAACTTCAAAAAGGGTTTTGAGTAGGCTTAATTTCTTGATTATTTCATACTTTTTAATCTGTCATTACCTTTAACTTTTAAGACTTAAATTGCCAATCAATGTGTAACGCACTGGCTCCTTCCAATGAGCCACAAATGAGTTGGGCAACAGGATCCATTTTAAAGACCATAGGGCTGACAGGACTCCTGATACTACTCTCCTAGTGCATGTGCTACAAAATTGGACAAGCACCCCCTGGAAGACAGTTACAAGTATACTCAACCCCAGCAACATGCCTTGACTCCAAGACAAGGTATAGAGGGAGGCAATAGCCCTCCCAAGCTCACTCCCAAAGTCCAATTCTTGTTGATTTAAGCCAAACATGGCTGCAGTTAGGCGATATCTTTAAAATAAACCCAAATTATAAATATATGAATTTTAGGTTCTTTTATTTAATATTTAGCCAAGTTGATAGAAAACAGAACTGAAGAGCCTCCAGCTCCCAGTTCCTTCCCTATATACACATGTTAAAAGCTAAAATAAAATATAATATAAGCTTATGGTGCCAGCTTGAATGATGTTTGGTGTAAAATTTACAGCAGGATTGTGGAATCTTTACTCAATGGTTTTGTGCCAGTTCCGATCCTCAACGGTTCCGCGCCAGTTCCATTTTGAATCCCAATCAAACCGCAAAACTCCCAAGCACCTGTTTCATTCCATTCTTGATTCAAATCTAAATCAAATATTGAAACTACCCATTTTACTCATTTTCCATTTTGTTCTGACTTGGACGCCCATCTTGCTCCTTGGCCTACTCCAAGCTCCGGCCCCTTAGGCGTCCTTGCCAGAACCAACGCCCTCTCCTCCTCCATACATACAGACACAGCCTGCCCTGTCTTACTAAAGATCAGGGCAATGTGATGCTGAGGATAGACCTCAACTGTCACACAATGGGGGTGCTTAGCCCACAGTGGGCAGGATTACCAGCACAAAGAATGCCCCATATGCACTGAACTGGAAGCAGATATAACATATCACTATTATGAATGTGCCATGTTCAAAAAATACTGGTCCATGATGTGATACATCCTATCAGGCGATCATTTGCCTCCGGGTATACATCCATCACAGGACCTGTTCTTTACAAAAACCCTGAGATTGGCTTCAATCTAACTACAAGCCTTCATTTACCATTATTGTGTATGGGTAATTCACTGTGTGATTGTCACCAAGGTTATGAGCAACGAGTGCCCCCATCACAGAGATTTGGTATTGAAGACCATTTAGATTATCTCCAATTAGCTCCATCAGATCTCAAAATCCTTGCGCATAATCCCCGGATGTTATAAGGCCACATATTTGACTTTCCCCACCAGATCTCTCATTGCGCATGATGAAGCTACTAATTATCTGAGAATAGGATGGCCTGTAAGCCCACCACTGCTAGAACCATGGCTAGCAATGGCAATCACCAATCAGCAATGGTTGGAGGTGCTAGAACTCTAGCAGCCTGAGTCCCTGGTCTTTTTTACCCTCAGCTGAGTTACCTGTATTCCACCCTCCCCTCTTACTTTCTCTTAAATTTATTTATTAAAGTATGGAGTTTTTGAAAAAATGGGGGTGCTTAGCCTGGCAGGGTAATTCCTGCTTCCACTCTAGTGCTGGTTTTGTTCAACACATGTTCAAAACCTGTACTGGCTATAAAAAATCTTGGTGAGGCATATTTGTTTCAAGGTGACCCACCTCAATTATTTTTTAAATTAATGTTTGATGCTTTTGTCTTGATATTTTTATCTAAGTAATAATTTTTATACTTTACCCAAGCCAGTTCAGTCTTGGGGTATAATGATGTATGAGTTAAAAAATGATAATATTAAGAAGTGGATAGCAAGACTCTATTATGAAACTTTTATATAATATTATATAAGAACAAAATAACAAAGCCTAGCTTAACATCTAAAA
>JAKSZP010012868.1:0-13391 GCA_022478985.1 Massospora cicadina
TCTTCCCAGTAAGCCTTTATTCCAAAACGCTACATATGAGACAAGGTAGATGTAATTGCACTATTTTTGTTTTATGCCAATTATTGTCTCATATGTATGATATAAATAAAATGCATATGATCTTATGTATTCAAAGTACCAGTAAACTTTCTCTAAAGACTTTAGCTCCCTACTAGATCTATCAAATAAAATTTACAAGACATTTAATATAGCAGTAAGAGGACCATATTTCTTAACGTATCCAGCGTAACCTCAAAAAAGTCTCACATAAAATTTCCTCTCATACGTTATGGATCAATAGTTTAGACCTCATGATTCAACTAGTAAGTTTCACTTGATAATAATAGTTGCAAAAGACTCTCCTATGTTTGAAAGATAATCTTTGCCATTGATTATTGTGGTTGAATAAATAAGATAGTCAAGATGCTTGTATACTACAAGATACTTCATAAGGGTACTTAAAAATGAAATATTTCGCTCAAAATAAGTAATGGACATCATTTTATTAGTTAAGCACATTTTCTCCATTTCTCTAAAACAAAAATTATTTTAGTTGCATCACCAACCGTTGCTCAACAAGATATAAAACAAAAGGAACCTAAAATTATCTTTTCAAGGTATACAATGTTTTTGTCCACTACTTGAGTTTAATGGATGGAAGCAGGTTAATAATACAATTCTTAAAACGAGATCTACTTGCTGAATATATTACTATGCAATTAATCTCCTTTTTAAACATTTATACAGGTTTGAAAAGACGTGTAGTTGTTGCTAAAACTGTATAACTGTCCCTAAATTGGTTTATATCATAAATTTATATTTTTCCTGTCATTTATTCCTCTTTTTTTGTTCATTTTGAGTATGGCTTTTTGTTAAGCTTTATGACTCTAGTATTCCTAGATACACTATATGTTCCAAGCACTAATGAAGGTAAAGAATTGTTAACTTTGTATAACAAGAATATAGATTAATAAAAAACATGAATAACATAGGTAAAAGTAATTCTTTCACTTTTTATGTTTCCACATATAGCATGTTTCAAACTTTTTAAAAAGTATAATCCTTTTAGCTTAAAAATAGATCATGGTTAGTGTATATCATCTCACCCATCTATGACTGGACCACATGGGAAATCAGCCCAGTAAAAATTGTTACAGTACATATTTGGAAGCAAATTATATTAGTGAAGTGGTTCAGTTACTTAAAAAGTTAAAATAAATATGAAAGATTATTATAATACTGCAAACAACTATTGTATTTTAGAAATGCATTAAAGAGATGTCCATAAATACTTAGTAGTAAACTTATCTTTTCATTGGATTTCAAAATTCTTGCCAAGTAGGGTGCATTAGGTGCAATCCAGAATATCATCAGTGGGCAGGTTCAGGATGCTCAGTCCATTTCCCTTCCAAGAGAAAGGGGGCTAAGGTTCCCCCCTAAGTTTACCAGCCTCAACCCTAGTTGGAGAAGGAATTTTTGTTCATAAACTCTAATTAGTCGTTTTAGTTAAATTAGATTATATTAGTTTTACTAAGGGTAAAAAGTAAGGCTTATCAGAGGTAGCTCACACTATTTATAGTACTCAAACTAAAAGTGAGAGGGTGAGGATTCATAATAAGCAAGTCAAAAATGCTAAGTGATAGGGGGCAAATGAATGCCTCACTTAGAGAAACTTTTGACATTGATTTTGGTAATTAATAACACCTCAATACTAAATAATAAATTCATAGTACTAAAATTTACAAACAGGGATCAAATAATCTTGGCTTTGTATTACTGGTAGTTATTAGACTCAAATTATGGTTAGGATTGATCCCTGATAGTTTTGGAAGTGATTACTTAAATATTAATAATCATCATGTATGATTATGACACTTCAAATTAGCTCAATCCAAGTTAATGGAAACACAATCTGACATTTTCTAATAAACAAATATTGACGAGTTAAGACCCCTATTTGAGGTTTCACCCATTAAAGGGCGATGCCTGAACGAACCTCTTTCAAGCCTCAGTTAGGGGTCAAGGGCCAGGACAGGGGTCATCAGAACTTTTCAAAGTAGATTGGTGGGGCAATAAGCAGTTAAGATCTGTGCGCTGGTAGTTTTATACAACTAAAGAAAGTCTAAGTGTTTTGAAGGTTGGACGGGCTAAAGGGGGATGGCGCGGAGATAGCCTTCAGATCTGAAAAAATGAGACTTGGTGGTAAGCGTCAGCAGAGACATAGGCATTAAGAAACAAAGAAATGTTTTGGCCTATTTGATAAATTATCTCATCGGTGGCAGGTAAAAATTTAAGCGGCCCAAAATTAATTGAATGCTTGGCCTTTTTAAGAAATCATCTGCATTGTTTTCCAGTAAGAAATTGGAAGAGAGCAACTGAATGCTCTATATTGTTGAGAAATTATTGTCAGAGAGGGCCAGTAAAAACAGAAGCAGTAGAAGCACATAAATGCTCATGCTTTCAAAAATTATTGGCAAAGTTGGCTGTAAGAAGATAGCTGTAGGGTCAACTGAAAGCCTGACCTGTTTAGGGATCCTTGGCATTGTTTTCTGGTATTCAGAAAACATTGTGGAGTGGCCCCAGCAAAGGGCTTGGTTTATCCGCAGCATTGAGTCACTGGTAACCCTTGAAATGGCTCAACTCAATAAAATAAGGAACACAATTTAGGAATAAAATTTTTTCAAAATTTTATTTAAATTATAGGCGGTGGAATTATCATCACTCACTCTAATTACAGAGCCCACAGCTTTCTGACAGAAAAGAGATTAGCTTCAGCCTAATTTTCTAGTAAATTCCTAAATAATTGATAATTTTATTCTTAGCGTTTAGTCACCAGTAATCCTAAAAACCTAGTCACTAGATTGTTGATCTTCCATAAAACCAAATTTTATATTAAATTGTCAACATACTTGGCTTCAATCTCCAGGTGAAATTAGCATAAAAAATGTTGGTATGTTGTAAAAATATTACACTTTGGAGTTGATTATTGGAGGTCAACCCTAGTAATCTTTCTTCTGCACAGGTTTGGTTTCCTCGTGCACCTCGCGTTGTAAGAATATATATAATTCAATAATAGTATGATGACTAATATCTGTAGTCAAGTTAGAATTATCTTCAGGCTCAACGCTTCAGCCAGTATTTCTGATAATACTGAATATTGCACTCTTAGGGATTCATTCCCTAGAATCCTGTCCACTCAATCTTTGTTAAGATCCTCTGATGACAGTCCCTTTGGCCCAACACACAGTCAGCAGCAATCCCTTAGCCGTGGTTCCCTTTGTCTCTAGATCCCCGCTCAGATCTCTACTCTTCTCTGAGAGTCTACCAATTTTTGAACTTCTGCAATAAATCCTTAAGATGGAATCTTCACACTAGATGCTGATAGTCTAACTATTACCAAATCTATAGTCAAACTAATAAGGTTCTTTATTAGTTCTTTTCAAACTGTAAACTTGTGTCAATCAGTGAGTATATTTTAGTGTATTACTGTTTTCTACTTGAGTGTTTTACTACTTTTTTATTATATTGAATCTAGGGAATTTATAGGGGATTTGGCTGTCTAACCCTCAGTTGACACCTCTTTTGATGAAATGGCAGCTGTTGCCATTAAATTACCATTCCTCATCTTGGCAGCGATGGTCTTCCCCATCCTGACTAGGATTCCAACATTAGACATCCTTGAGACCTCAAACAAAAGAGTCAGAAATGTATCCTTAATGTTTTCCTCTCAATCCAAGCAAATCATCCATAATTGGCTAGCAACCAATTGATTTGCTAGTTGCAGGCAGCATCACTCACCTCATAACTCATTAAACATTCTCAATCAGTTGGTGATGAAACCCAACTGATCCTAATCGGTACACCTGATAGTTAATTACTTTCAGATGCCCTTATTTCGTCAGCCACTCTGCCCAATGAGATATTAGATATTCATCCAGATTGATCCACGACGGATACAACCAGATAAATATCCTAAAAACCCCCAAACATAGTTTCTCCAAAATTTGGGTCAACCAATTTCCAATTCACTTCGCCTTAGGAAATTTTTTCACCTAGCAATACCAGGTAATTTAGCAGGCTGGGAATATGGGCAAAAATCCCAACACATCCCCCCTCTTGCCTAGATTTCAAGTGAGAAAAGGACTGGGCATGGAAACACTGCTTTGGACACCTGGTCAAATACTTCATTGGTTTAAGTGGAGTACTTTTTCAATACTCAATGCTGCTCAGGATGACCTTTGGCATATGGCATTCCTCCTCTTCCTCCTCGCTACCGCCTACTCAGAGCGTGGTCCCCACGACCTTTTGTCACGCCAGGTGATCAATTTACTCTTGACAATATTTTTCCTGGGATCCGGTTTTCCCCCCATCAGGGTATATGACCCACTGTCATATTCAGGTTTCTCAGTCCAGCGTCCTAGAATTCCTAATTCTCTCCTCATCCTAGACAGGAGACTCTTGCCATCAATATTCATCTCATAGCTTAATTAAGAATACTTATTTATAATCACCTTTGTTATTCATTTATAAACTCTTGGCTGTAAGTACTCTTCCCTCAGAAAGCTTATTTCATTTAATTTTATGAAATTAATTTCCCAAAATTGGAGCCTAATGGAGTGTAGGGTGCATAATGTCAACTTATATATCAGTCTGACATCACCCCTCTTGTCCTGCTCATAAGTCAAACTCAGAGTCTCGCTACCAACAGCTTCTTAACAGTCTGTCCAATTCAGACCTCTGCCTCTTCCAGCGAATGAGTTGGGATGCTCGGTGGACCCTCTTCTATGGTCCTTCCAGGACTCATATGCCTAGCCTGGCACAAGCAGCTAGTCCTACCATCGAGTTACTGAAAACGGTATCCAATCCCATCAAAACCAGGCATGCCATCATTTTGAATAATTCTTGGCCGACCCTTCCCATGCAGTTGATCCCTGAGTTGGACTTCGAAACCCTTCTGGATTCAGCTCCTTTCACTGAGGCTCTGAACATCATCGCTGATGCTCCAGAGGTTATGCCAACTGCTCTAGATTGTTCGTTCCTGGCCAGGTTAGAGTTGCTCCCTGAGTTCATCTTCTGACTCGGTCTACTCTATACACCCGCTGTACTGGTTTACAAGCTTACAATTGTGAACAGCATTCATACTGAGCTCCCCTATGCTGAACTTTGAGTGCAAGTCACTGAGGCATTGTCATTAGCGCTGAATGCCTCAGATCTGGACAACCTTCTGGATTGGGATACTGCCAATTATGCTCTCCACTTTGCCAGCCAAGTTCTTCAAAGTTGGTCGATGAAGCTTCCAGCCTCACCTGACTTTCATTAGTCATTTAGCTTCAGCTTCCGCAAAGCCTGTAGTCATCATTTACAGGATGCTCTCCATTCGTTACATGACTACCTCTTCTCTGGAGCTTCCCATCGCTATCTTCTGTTGATGGCGCTAATTGGGGGTATGATTTGACAACCTCCCTTGAGTATTCCTACTTTGCTGCTGGCTCACATGTCCAGTGTTCTTGATGAGGCCCGTCAGCAGGCACTCAAGACAAATCTTCTGGCGCTGGTGCCTTATCAGGATTACTCAGGGTTATTTGCCAATTGCCTCTTTCTTTATTGCTGTTTTCCACCTCACTCTAGGGCTTCACGATTGGCATCCTTCAACATATCTATTTCTCTTCCCCTAGTCGCGTTCTCTCAGGGCTCAGCATCAGCTCAACAAACGTGGTTTTGAGTAGGACTTGCCCTTGCAAGTGTCCGATCACATATTGATTTTGATGGACTATTCCTCCCTACTGCAATCCATCCTCCCTCCCCCAAGAGGCGACATAGGCAGAATCATCCCCACACTGAGTACAATCAATAAAAATAAAAATTTTATAAAAATATAATGGCTTCTTTTTTCTTATCTATGCTTTATATATATATATTTTCCAATACCTTATATCAAAAAATTTTTTCCTATGGGACTTGACCTTGTTTTGGTTCAGAGGTCCATCTTTTCCCCCAAATTGGATCCTGGGCACTTAAGCCTACCAGTTTTCTATGGTTCAGAGGTCCTTTTTTCAGACTTAATTATCTATATTGGTTCAGAGGTCCTTTTTTGGACTTGGCCTAATCATTAGGACATGACCAACTTAATGGTTCATTGATCCTTTGGGAACCCTTTTTTATTTTTTTTCGATCCATTGCTTTAAATATTTAGTGTGGACTCAATTTACTACTCTTCCATCCAAGAGATTCTTTATGAAATAAGCATCAGTCACCATCTTAGTGTTTACTTTGAATGGACCCGACCATAACGCATCCAATTTGTTTCTTCGTCCAAAACCATGCATATCATAATAGGCAGCTCTTTCTCCTATTTGATATTCTTCTAATGGCGGTCAGTCTTTATCATCCGTCGATTTTGCTTGTATCCTTTTCTTTAAGGTAGTATCAAATGCTTGCAATTGCATATTGATCAGGATACTTGTCAGTCAGTTCAGGTATTGTTTGGTACTCATCCCCGATGTAGGTTCTACTACCAAATATAAATATCAGCAGTAATGCAGCCTTCCTCCAATAAAGTAATTCAAATGGCATCTTTCCCATCGCCATATGATGACTGATGTTGTAAGCGAACATCACCAAACTCAGGTACTTTCCCCACACAGAAGTTCTCCCTGAAACTAGCTTCCTCAGCGTCATGGCCAGCGTCCCATTGACCCATTCTACCAGTCCGTTTGTCTCCAGCCAATATGGTACTGACACAACCCCCCAGATCCCCATTATCTTTTTAGCCTCGGGATCACATGGGATGTGAAGTTGGTCCCATTATTGCTCAGTATAACTTGTGGACACCCATGCCAGTATACTACTTGATCCAGGATGAATCTCGCAGTACTGGTAGCGTCTACTCTGGTTAGGGCCTTTGTTTCAACCCATCTTGTCAGATGGTCAATGGCTACTATGATGTACTTGACTCCTCCTGTGCTCATTGCCAACGGTCCCATCACATTGATAGACACCATGTGCCATGCAAATCCAGGTCAGACTAGTCGGTACCCAGTTGTATTCTTGTGTGGTTTATGCAGTTGGCATTCCACACAACAGGCCAGATGGTCCGCGACATCATAATTAACTGATTCCCAGTAATAATACTGGCAAATATGGTCAGTTGTTTTTCTCAGGCCTCCATGCCTGACAACCTTATGAGCAGCTAGAATGATTGCTGCTCTCTCTGACGGTTTTGGGAATAAAAGCCACTTCCCGTTGATCATCTTGAATACTTGTCCATCCATGGTCTCGGTGTTTTCCATTGCTTTTCGAAGCGCACCTTGAATTTCTTGAGGCTCATCCTCAATTCTTCCTTTGACCATTCTCTGGAATAGCTCATCCGCCTGCGGATATACCAACTGGACCATTGATAACTGCAATAAGCCATCCACATTCTGGTGAGAAGCCCCCGCTTGGTGGACTATCTCATAATCATAAGACTGAATTTTGAGTGCCCATATGGCCAGTCATCCTTCAGGCTCCCTCAGATTGTACAGCCAATGCAACAAAGAGTGGTCTGTCACCACCTTAAAGTGTGTTCCATGGACATACACCTGAAACTGTTTACAGGAATAAATGACTGCAAGGCATTCATGCTCAGTTATGGTGTAATTCCTCTCTGCGGCAGAGAGTGTCTGGCTCACATATGCCACCGGATGTTTGTCCCCAAGTTCATCTACTTGGCTCAGTATGGCGCTGATTGCTGTCAACGAAGCATTGGTTTGAATGATAAACTCCCAATTATAATTCAGATATTTCAGAATCAGCGAATTTATCTTTACCAGCGTAACTCATCAAAGGAGTCCTGAGCCTCTTCATACCATATGAATCCTTTTTTTGGATCCTCTAATAAATGGAATAAGGGCTCAGCTATTCGGGCGAAGTCCCAAATAAATCTTCTATATTATCTGACCATCCCAAGGAATACTTGGATGTCTCAGACACTCTTCAGCACAGCCATCTTTTCAATAGCCGTTTTCTTCTGGGGTTGTGGCTGCAAACTATTTATGTTGATCACAAATCCCAGGTATTCAAGCTCCTTCTTAAAGAAGTGGCACTTTCATGGCTTGATCTTCAGGTTAGCCGCAGACAGTCTCTTAAACACTTCCTCCAAGTGATGAAGGTGATCAGTAAACGTCCTACTGAACATGTTTATATCATCCAGATATACCAAGACGCACGACAACTTCAGGTCGCTTAATACCTCGTCCATGGCCCTCTGGGATGTAGCGGGTGCATTACAAAGACCCTGGGGCATCCTAGTCAGCTGGTATAACCCCTGTGCGGTGATAATCGCACATTTTTCCTGGTCTTCTGCTGGCAAGTCAATCTGCCAGTATCCCAAGGTCCATTGTGGAGAAATACTTTGCTTCTCCTAATTGGTCTAGCACATCATTGATCCTCGGTAGGGGATATGAATCCTTATTCATAATTTTATTCAGCCTCCAATAGTCAATCACTACCCAATTTGATCCATCTTTTTTCTTTATGATCAAAATTGGGCTTGCCCAGGGACTTGACAACGGAACTAGAAGCCCATGTTTTACTAGTTTGCTGATCTCATCTTCCACTACCGCTTCAGTGGTTTTTGGACTTCAGATTGGTCTCATTATTATTGGTAAATTCTCTTTGGTGTTGACTTTTTGAATTATGCCTTGTGTGCATCCCAAATCATGATCATCCTGCACAAATATTTCCCAATATCTCTCAAGTAATTTGAGCACCTCCTCCTTCTGCCCTTCCAGCAGATCTGCAAGCTGCTCTCAATCAACTAATAAATTGATGCTTTCAGCCGCTCCAGCTGGTAATCCCATTTCATTGAGAGACCCTAAATTGTAGAATCATCTCATTTTGCCTGATTGGCAGATTTCCCCTATTATTGACCTTGCAATTCACTTCATGTGTATCCCAATTTCCTGGTCATTTTTGGGCAAATTTTCTCCAATACTTTTCAATAATTTGAGCATCTCCTCTTGCTGGCCTTCCAACAGATCAACGAGTTACTCTTAATCAACCAATAGTTGATACTCTTTTGGCTACCCCAGCTGATAATTTTATCTCATCGAGGGTGGAATTCCTCTATTCAGCTGCCAGGATTTCTTGTTGCTTCTTAGGTCTGAACTCTTAGACCATAAAATCGATATTTTAATATTCTATATATTTTTTTGTATTTTTCTTTTGCAATGGGACTTGCAACCTACAAAAAGGCTCAGAGGTCCTTCCTTTCCCTTCATCTTAAATGGGTCCTGGGTACTTAAACCTACCAGTTATTATGGTTCAAAATCTTATCCTCTTAAGATTTAACCAACCATTTGGTTCAGTGGTCCCCTTCTGGGACTTGACCAAAATCTCAGGACATAACCATTTAATGGTTCAGAGGTCCTCTAGGAACATTGTAATTATTTTCTCTTAGACTCAATAATACCAATTAGTATTAACCTTTCTCCCTATATGACCAGCAGCGCTGTCCTCTCATGTATAGGCCATACTTGCTGACTTTGGGCAGCTCTCCTGAATTAGGCCTTTTATCCTAACTGGAAATTCGTCCATCAGGCCCTAATTTCATCTCTTATTTGGCAAACTGATGCTTCTCAGATCTTTGTATCTCATCAGCCAACAGTTTCGTCAAATTGTTCAGCTCGTCTTTTTCTCCTGAAAACGATTTTCAGCCTACATGGCTATCCTTAATTACACAGATCATTCTGGCATCGTTAGCTTCATTCAATGTTTCTGGAATTGATGAACTCATCTCAAGCAACTTCTGACCAGTGATTGAGTGTTATTAAATCAAATGATTTCCTCCACTATCTTGAATCAATCATTTCTTTTTTTGACTTCATTGGTATGGCAAACCAATTCTTTGAATTGATTGCTTCTTATTTTGTCCAATGCCTAATCTAAACACTCTCTCCTCAGAACTATTTAAAGCAGATCCATTTTCAACCTGAATTGATCCTGCTGATACTCTTCATCTCAAGCAGATGTCTAATGGAACTGGTTTCCTTACAGCACTATATTGTTCCATATCTAGGCTGCAAGTCCTTTTCCTGAACTTGAGTATCTTCATTTTGCTTCACTTGGAGCTCCACTGCTGAGCTGGGTGAATGCCACTGAAGGTGATCCTTTTCACATTCCACCTTAGTTACTTCCTTCAATAACTTATCTCTAAAATTGAAAACATCTTCTTTGTATGACAATCTGGAGAAATTCTTCTACTCAACTACCCCTGTAGTGAGCACCAACTTGTAAAAATATTACTCTTAGGAGTTGATTATTGGAGGTCAACCCTAGTAATCTTTCTTCTGCACAAGTTTGGTTTCCTCGTGCACCTCGCGTAAGAATATATATAATCTGATAATAGTATGACAACTATTATCTGTAGTCAAGTTAGAATTATCTTCAGGCCCAACGCTTCAGCTGGTATTTCCAATAATACTGAATATCGCACTCTTAGGGATTTGTTCCCTAAAATCTTGTCCACTCAATCTTTGTTAAGATCCTCTGATGACAGTCCCTTTGGCCCAACACACAGTCAGCAGCAATCCCTTAGCCGTGGTTCCCTTTGTCTCTAGATCCCCGCTCAGATCTCTACTCTTCTCTGAGAGTCTACCAATTATTGCCTTCTGCAATAATATCCTTGAGATGGAATCTTCACGCTAGATGCTGATAGTCTAACTATTACCAAATCTACAGTCAAACTAATAAGGTTCTTTATTAGTTCTTTTCTGACTGTAAACTTGTGTCAATCAGTGAGTATATTTCACTGTATTACTGTTTTCTACTTGAGTGTTTTAATACTTTTTTATTATAGCGAATTCTAGGGAATTTATAGGGGATTAGGCTGTCTAACCCTCAGTTAACACCTCTTTTGATGAAATGGCAGCCGTTGCCATTTGAATCACCCTTCCTCATCTTGGCAGCGATGGTCTTCCCCATCCTGACTAGGATTCCGACGTTAGACATCCTTGAGACCTCAAACAAAAGAGTCAGAAACGTATCCTTAACATTTTTCTCTCGATCCTAGTGAATCATCCATAATTGGCTAGCAACCAATCGATTTGCTAGTTGCAGGCAGCATCACTCACCTCACAACTCATTAAACATTCTCAATCAGTTGGTGATGAAACCTGACTGATCCCAATCAGTACACCTGATAGTTAATTACTATCAGATGCCCTTATTTCGTTGGCCACTCCGCCTGATGAGTATTAGGTATCCATCTGGATCAATTCCTGATGGATATGACCAGAAAAGATCCTATAATCCCCCCAAACGAGTTCCTCTGAAATTTGGGCCAACCAATTTCCAATTCACTTTGCCTTAGGGAATTTTTCCCCTAGCAATACCAGGTAATCTAGCAGGCTTGTTGCAAGGGGAAAAATCTCAACATAAGTCAACCTGACACTTCAAACTAATTCAACCCAATTTTTTGAAAGCACAATTTGTGAATGATAGCTATGGACCTTCAAGTGGACTATCTTTGGCGTTGGAGGCCAGCAAGAACCTAAACATCTTCCGCATGATCTTTTGGTATTGCTGATTAAAACTATCAATTAAGCTGATTTAAATTAATGAAAATCAGTTGTTGTGGAATCAGACAAGCAGTTAAGTAGGTTGAGGGGCAAATGGCTCATGGGGGCAAGTGTAAAAGAGAACATTTGGATTTGTGATGCTTATTGAAAGGTTCTTATTTCACCCCCTTCAGTATTGGAAGGTCATATGCTTGGGTATAGCTAGAGCAAGTGAATGCCTGGACTATTTTTAAATGATCATTGGTCATAGGGGCTGGCATCAGGTGGTGACCCTAGAAATATCATCGGCATTAGGTTCCAGCATTGGGGGTTTGCCCCTAGAGAGGTCTTAAGCGCGGTAGATGGTATCAAGGGGTGACCCCAGAAAGGGCATTGGCACTGACAGCAAGCATTGATGTAGTCCCCCAGAAGGAGCATCCGCATTGATAGCCAGCTTTGGGGTAGGCCCCAGAAAGATAACTTTAGGAACAGATCAGCCAGGATAACTTCCAACTGATACAATGATGTGAGTTTGGGGGTGCTCAGTCCACATGGCATCTTACGCTGTCAGCACCAGTACAGAGGTCCTCCCCTTTAGTCATCCTGAGCTTGCCTCTGGACATTTGGTTCAGGGCTCATGGAAGGTCATTGCCATAGGGTTGCCAGTATTGAGGATTGGCCCCAGAATTGTTTGAAGGCATCTGATAAATTAAAATAGCTTGACCCAATTGAACAGTGAGCACACTTTGGGATTTCCGTAAATTTGGTTATTTATCAAGGTAGCTTACTCAAATTAGTTAGAGGCTACCTCGGAGATTAATGAAATGGCTGTTAAGTTTGAGGATCTACTCGCTTATGGAATATAATCCTGTTTTTATATTCAGGAAGAGTTTCGGCTGATATATCCTCAATTATGCTATGTGTTTTACAATTTTTTATAACATTTCTGAAGCTCAAAAAGCTTGAAAATAATAATTGGCTTATCTGGCCTCTTCTGGGTAAATTTTCACTGTAATGAGGAACTTTCCTGACGCAGGTAACAATGACAAGCTCCTTTAACACTTGTCTATACTCTTAGTATGAAGATAGACTCAAATGAATAAGATATAAGTTAAACAATTATAAGATGGAAAGATGATTATTTATTAGTAAGCCAGGCGCCAGCATTTTATGCCTCTAGGGCACCTCATGGCCATATCATCTATTGGATGAGTTCACTAAAGCCATGCCAATCCTCTATGGATTATGGCAGTGGTCATTAAAGTTCCCCAATTTAATTTAGCCCTTGAATTAATTTACTTACAATTATATCAGCTTAAGCAGAGGCACTTCTACTCTCATAATTAGGAAGTTTCTTGGCGTAATATTAGCACCTCAGCGGTTTATATTGACTTTACAACCATCCTTATAATGTTTTGTCATTCAGCTGACAAAATACAATAAAATAATTAAAAGACAATATAGAATTTAAATGATGATGCACCCCTAGTTGGGACATTGGCAGGCCTCTAGATAGTACTAAGTGCTCCCTAATTGGGTTGTCCATAAGCAAGTATTATTATGCCAATTATGAAGATCAACATACATAAAACATTATACATCTAATTGTAATTGCATTAGATTTGTGAGTGCAATTAAGTTATGCCATAAACCCACATGATTCACCCAAGTGGGTCTCATAATCTGCCATAATAAGATTATATTATAAATATTACTAGCTATGATGGTCAGGATGTTTAAGCGCAATCAGGCGGGTTTGAGGTAAATCAGATTTAACAGATTATGCAGATAAATTGGGAAGGATCAAAGGATCCATCAATGGGAAAATCTATCATCATTGATGGTTTTCTCTAA
>JAKSZP010012869.1:0-13359 GCA_022478985.1 Massospora cicadina
AATTGACCATAGCCCGCGCGCCTAAGAGAACCTGAGCTTTACAATAGAATCAATCCGCAAATTTGTCAATTGCTTCATCTTTCTTAAATCTGATGGTCATAAACTTGGATTTTCTGGTCGACATCCATTCTGGACCTCCAAATCATGAAGCACGGCCTCCTTGACTTTGGCATATGCTGGATTTTCATTAATGTGAGGCATAATCAACTCAATGCTCCACTCATCCAAGCAGTTAATCATGGTGGCTGCTTTGTTGCAGTCGCTGGCCCCATGCATGGCCATTTCAAAACGTTTGACAAATGTGGTAATACTTCCATTCTTGTCAATGGCTGGCAGGTTTGCTGGTTTATAATTATCGCTTCCCCGTTCCTGGTTATCATGATTATTTCTAGGTTGACTAGAGCCAGGCATACTAGGGCGTTGGGGCATCATATCCCGGTTTGAGGCGCTAGGGTTGGCCAAGGTAACCATTTTGCTAGGCAGTTGTCAACGTGGCCCAGCGTCTGTTTCTGTAGCTATTTCTGAAGCTTCATCCTCATGATATTTGGAAGAATTTTCAGTCAAATGGGTAGTAGCACACTGACAACGCCCATCATCCAGAGCTCAAATTCTCTCGTTTATTTTGTTTTCCCAATTGACATGATTTCAGTTTCTTAATTTTAATTTTGCAATTTCCTCATTCAGGCTAGTAGCTTGTAGCTTCAAGGTGGAAATCACTTTTTTCTTTTCTTTTATGGCCTTCTTGCACTGGTTCAATTCTCCATGGAGATTATTGTTTGACTCATTAATAATATTGACAACATCATTGAGATTATTTTAAATTTAAATTTTAAATTTATTGCGGGGAAGGCTGACCATGGGACGGACACTTCCAAATATGACTCAGACGAGACAAAACTCAGTACCAGGTGAGGCACCCCAGAGAAGCGATGCTATCTCTTGTTGCCAGCGGGAACGCCACTTATGGGAAGGGGAGGGAACGTGTGTAGGGGGCGTAGCCACTATTTGAGCACGTGTAGAGGAAGGGGTTTGATTTGATGAACCAGACTGGGAACCAGGAGGAGACCAGCTGCCGGCGACGTGGTGGGAGATATCCAAACATCCACGCTTGAAAGTGATCCACCAAATGAGACCAGAATCTGTGGACAGCTTCAGGGAGGGTGGGGATGGATCCGGCGATGGCATCCAAGACAATCGTGTGGATAGTCCACATGGCGATTGCAACCACCAGAGCACGAAGGGAGGGTGGGAGGGGAGGCCATTGATGAAGCAAACATATCTCTTGACAGACTGAAGGGATGTGTTTGATACTGGCCTAGCAGACGTTGGACTTCGCGTCATATTACTTTAGAGGTGGGGCACTTCTCCAGGCGGTGAAACAGCGTTCCATACTGGCCACACACGACACAGGATGAGTGTAAAGCATTAGAGCGCTCAGCTGTACGATACACCCGCCTCAGGCAGCGCCACACATGGGAACGGACTTGAGGCTGCAACAGAGGATGGTGTGCGTATTTCCAGATAGTCTTTTGGGTCTCAGTGGAATAAGGGATGTCCATCATGTCCAGGTAGTCCACCCTGGATAGGACTTGGGGTCGAATGGGGATCACGCCATCATGGATGGGTAGCCCCTGTACCTCTTGTGTGAACTGAGGAGAGGGGCGGCCTCTTTGGGTTGTATGTCCACTAATACGAATTAACACTCTGCGCTTCGCATGGAGAGTAGAATTCGTTTTTAGTGGGTTTTTGTCCCGTGAGGACCTGTGGCTGATGTGTGTGATGCAAGGTATTTCATCAGGGAGGGGGGTTTGATGGGTTGTTGAGGCCCAAGGCTCGGGAGAAGTTGGAGTGGGCCGCGCGGGACCAGTGTTGGGATGGGAGTGTAGGAGCAGTGACGGCTGCAATCCAGGTGCCTAGGATCTTGGCGGCATGGGCTTTGAAGTCAAGTAGGCCCATGCCACCATGATGATGAGGGCCAAACATGACCTCTAGCCGTACTGGTGGAGGGCGGCCTGACCAAAGCCAACCTTGTAGCAAAGCATACATGGATTTGAAGAAGCTTGGGGAGAAGGGGATGGCGTGGGCTCCAAACCAGACTTTGGATAGGAGCATAGAGTTGGCAAGAACAACCCTGCCAGTGAGGGTAGTAGGGTGGGCTCTGAGAGAGGCGATTCGCTTCGTCACGTTGTCCAGTATATGGCCCTCCATTACTGCTGACGCGTATCCTCCTGCCTCCAACCACACGCCCAGATGGCGTACCGGTCCTATGCTAGGTCGCGGCACAAAGGGGAGCACCAGTGGAGCGGTGTGTTTTGAGTTAGTAAGGCGTGGACTTGGGCGAGCAGCTGGGCTGGGTTGGGAACTACTTGCTGGGGCCCAGCAGTTCTGAAACCGACCAAGGAGGATGATTTCGGTTTTGGAGGCGTTCAGTGCCGTGTTGCTTACCCGGGAATATTCCTGGATGAGGGCTTCAAGTGCGCGTGCATCTTTGTTATTAGATACCCCCACCATGCAATCATCTGCAAATGCCATCATCTTGACTGGGGTTTGGCCTGGCACATGGACCCCAGTGAGTTGGGCATTCACATTTCGCAGTAGTGGGTCAAGGCTGAAGTTGTATAAGAGTGGGCTCAGGGGTCCCCTTGTCACAGGCCCCCTTTGAGGATGGACTACATCCGTTAGGAAACCTGGGCCACGCACAGCCATTGTTGCAGATTCCGTGAGCAGCATCACCCAGTTAATGAAGCGGGGAGGTAGGCGGAATTGGTGGAGGCAGGCCCTAAGGTATTCCCAGTTTACTCTATCATAGGCCTTTTGTTGGTCCAAGAATACAAGTGCCCCAGAGGCTGTGGACTGACACACATTAGCCACAGAGTGCACGTTATCCCAAATCGACCTTCTGGGGATGAAACTGAATTGTTCTGGAGAGATGGTGGCAGATGCTACAGTCCCTAAACGGTTAGCCATGATTTTTATTAAAATTTTGGTGTCTGTGTTTGTTAGAGAAATGGGGCGCCAGTTGGCTAAGTCTAGCCTATCCCCTTTCTTGAAGAGTGTGACTGTAAAAGCCTCATGTCCTCCTGGTAGGAGGTGTGTTTCCAACAGGCTTTGGTTGAGTGAGGCTAGCAGCAATGGGGATATGTATTTAAAATATTTTTTGTAGAACTCATATGGAATGCCATCTGGGCCTGGGCATTTTTGGTTTGGCACACCGCAAATGGTAGTCCATAATTTGTTTGGAGTAATTAAATTCATTATTTCTGGGTATCGGAAAATGGTGCGGATATGAGCTCTGTCAAGAAATTCCACCATTTTGGCCAGCTGAATTGGTTCAGCTCAGTATAACTCAGAGTAATATCTTTGCATTTCGATTGCCACTTCAGCCAGTGTGTCCACAATAGAATTATCCGATCTTCGCACCTGTGTACAGGCCACACTCTGGCGTGGTGCAAAAATTTTTTTG
The DNA here is from genome assembly GCA_022478985.1 of Massospora cicadina. Classification (NCBI taxonomy): domain Eukaryota; kingdom Fungi; phylum Entomophthoromycota; class Entomophthoromycetes; order Entomophthorales; family Entomophthoraceae; genus Massospora; species Massospora cicadina. Next base: position 3,464 of record JAKSZP010012869.1, read on the forward strand.
AAGAAGTATGCGGTGCACTTGTCGCCTTTAGTGATGCGTGTGGCCCTGTATTGGACACAAACCCGATGTTTGTGTTGCCTTTCAAGTGCGTTGAGGTGTGCTGCTGCCTCCACCCACTTCTGGCCCCATGCAGGGCTATATCCTGAAGCTGGAATGTTGGACTCCAAGTGGGCCAATTCCGCCAGCGTGCGCAATATAACCGCTGATGTGGCTCGTGAGCGTCTGGATGAGAGATGGCAATAGTGGCGGATGGTATCTTTTTTGAAAGTTGCCCATGTGGAAATGGGGTCCGTGCAAAACGGTGCAACAAATGATTTTGCCAAAGTTGCCTCTTCCACCCACGTGGAAAATCCTGGCGACGCAAGCTCTGGGGGGCGAATTTTGCACCAATGTGGGGCCTTTGCAACTGTGACAGGTAAGTGGTATGTTATCAAGACCAGTCGGTGGTCAGAGAATTCTATTTTCATTGTTTTGAAGTGGGAGATGTGGGGTTGGAATTTCGCTGGTGCTAGAATAAGGTCAATGCGGGTCATGGACCTTAATTGGCTGTTGTGGATGTGGGGACACGACATGTTTTCGAGCAGTGGGGCATGTCGTGGCAGTGCATCCATTAACCCAAGGGTGGCTTTTAGAACGCGTAGTTCTACGTGACCCTGTGGGGCGTGGGGTGAGGGCGGCCACCAGTCCGTTGGTGAGGTTAGCCAACAGTTCATGTTGCCGATTAGGAAAGAATCGGGGGGTAGCAGGAGGGATTTGACCGACGAGAAAAATTCCCTACGCTCTTGTGCACCGTTTGGGGTGTAAATGTTAACAATTGTGTGTGCAACATCGGCCCAAGAGAAGGTGACAACGAGCACTCGGTCATTTAGGAATGTTTTTGAAGATGTAAATTTGAAAAAATTGTTTTTCTGAATTAGCACCCCACAGTGCTTCGACCAAAAGGATAGGGATGGTAGGAGCATTGTTTTCCAAGCATCCTCGGAACCTCATGGACAGTGGGTTTCCTGGATGGCCAGGATATCCACGGGTAAATTATTTTGTAAAAAACTCAGTTTCCTAGCCCGGGACGGGGAGGCCTTGAGTCTGGCAATATTCAGCATCCCTAGAGTGAAGGTTTCCCCCATCGCACCTTAGGTGCAAGGGGGTGGGCCCCCTGGCCCACCAGCCTCTTCCAGGTCCCCACGGGCTTTCACAGCAGCGTGGGTATTAGCAGCAACGCTATAGGGGTTTTTGTTAATTTTTGTGGAAAGAGTCATGTTGGCTTTGGCCTTCGCTTTTTGTTTTCCCGACGTCAGACGAATTTTTTGCGGTGCAGATAAGTTCAGTGCACTGTCGAGTGGGGCAAAAAAAAAATTTCGGTTGGGATAGGTCCCAAGTCAGTTTCAACTGGGGCTTGGGTGCAGCGATTGGGTGAGATTGAATCTCCCATCGGATCCTTGGATTGAGTGGCCCGTTCAGCTTAGGCCTCCCAATCTGATTGGGTGATGGATTCCCGAGTTGCTTCCGCCGCGAAGGTCTCCATGTCCTCCTGGCGTTGTGAGTGTGGGATGGTGGTGGTGACCTTGGCCGCTTCCTTGGCCGCATTCCTACGGGCCTGCTTGGCCTTCTTCCGCTCCTGTGGGGAAATGGGCTTTACCAATAGGTAGCAGCCTTGTGCCCCCCACGGGAAGGCCTCTTTGGTGCTTGCGGTTGGTTCATAGTGCGCCTCTCCGCTGGCCATGGCCGCCGAGGGTGCTCTTGGAATGTAACACCCTCTTTAATGGGGCACATGTGTGCCTTATGGCTGAACGCATCACAGTGGGTGCAAATGGGGGGCGCGCTGTCCACGGTTACCTGGAATGGGTGGGTGGTGTGCCCTGCAATATCAATAAAGGTGGAGTGCAGGATCTGGGTTAGGTCCTTTGTGATCTCCTCAGATGGGGTCAGAACTGCAATGGCTTTGCCAGTGCACAGGTGTGGCATCAGCATGAAACGTTGCATTTTGAAAGATTGTATTTCGCCATATATGGCAAGACCATCTTTCAGGTGTTGCTCCAAAATGTCACGTTTTACCGTAGTAGGCAAAAAGTCAAACGTGAGGAAAATTTGGTTCGATTTTGTCCATCTGGTGCATTTAGTTTCGATGACCCGTTGCCCTTCAGGGAGGTCGACCACTATGCGCACCACTGCAGCCTCATCTGCTGCTATTTTGCTTTCAAAACCTAGGTCCAGCCAACCGCGCGACATGGAGTGAGGTGCAACGTACACTGCGGTTGGGAAAATTTTGTGTACATCTTCACAAAATTTTCCCATAGGGCCGTTTTTTGGATGTCCAGATACACAAGGACTCCGAATTCCACCGACGAAAGTGGCTGGGAATGTGGCGTATTGATGTACTGGTTGCATCATGCTTGCCACGCGAGTATCTCTGGGGAAATTGTGACCGCCAGTTTTTTTAAATTTTTTTCTATTCTGCGGATTCTCCGGGGCGTTTTTGAACGTTAGAGGCCGCGGGCCTTCCGCCTGCTCCTCTTGCTTTGCTTGCCCAACTGCTCCCAGACATGGGCGCAGACTAATCCCCTCTATGAGATTATCAAACTGGATTTAGTCTTGAATTGAATGGGTTGCAAAAGTGTTTGCAACGAGAAAGAAAAGTAACATCATTGAGATTATTGATCTGTAGATTAAGATGATCAATAGAGTCTCAATTTTTTTCATTTTTTGCCAGTTGGTCCTCAAATTGTGTTTTCCAGTAATTGATTTTTCTGGTGTATTGTCCTTCATCTGTGAAATTTGGGCACTCAGGTGTCGATACTGGTCACAGAATTCATCATTATGGTTTAACTGTGCCTCTTGGGCTTCGTGATTAAGCCTCATGGACTCTGCAGCATTAATAGAAGTCTGAGTGATATTGCTGACCCAAGATTTGGTGACTCCTCTTTCCTCTAAGAAATTTTCAAAGATAGGATGCAATCTGTCATTTAGCTCTTGTGCTAATACTGCTACCTGGTCATTAGCTCAAGTGGCTAAGTTGTGATTTGCCTCCAAACTTAAACAGACCTCACTGAAGTTGGCTTCCAATCGCTCATTTAGAATTTGACCCGCCTGGCTGGAGTTGCAAAAGAAGTTCACTAACTCAGTTTTGGCTGCATGATGGCAGGCGATTGTCATCTGAGAATTTCTAGAGGTGGGATATACAAATATAATTAAGTATTGGGTGATACTCTCTATCCCAATTAAATTGTTTTGGATCTGAGCTACACTTATTGATGCTGAGCAAGATATCTCATCCACAATACATCTTGCTGTTGTTAGTGGTTAAAAGGGTTATTACTATTGTCCGCAGGCCCTTGTCCTAATTGATACCCTTTTAACAACTGCTGCTCAAGACGTTCCAGATCTTCAGGTGAAATGGGATCATTAGGATAGGTAATAATGGGTACTTCTTCCCAATTAATCTGGGACACAGTCATTTCAGTGTTCTCATTGGGGCCAGCGATGGTTCTAAATAATTGATCGGGATTGCTCCCCTGTTCAGCGCGATCACCAACTGCAGTCCCAGCCATGAGCGCCACTTGTTGAATTTGGGTGTCTGTTTCAGAGGGCTGGTTCTTCTTTTTGGGTGGGATATGGTTTTGAGTGTCTATTGTGTGAGGACAATAGACAGGATAGTGAATTTAAATTTATGATAAAACTTTTTGGTAACACTTCAATTGTATACCCAGTCATTTCACTTGGATAATGGCACGCTGCCCTGATCCTACGGATCCCAAGTGAAAATTGACTTTAATATAGAATAAAGTAATAATGCAAAAAGTTTATAAGATAAATTATAAACTTAATCCAGAAGTTAAAGGATGCATTATTAGTGTAAATGCAAGGGTTATTTATAGGGTTTAATGTTAACCACATCTTACCCATGACGCCTTATTTTCAGTGACCCTTGGCCACATAAAAAGTTTGTAATAACATCTACTAATACTTTGACTCAGGGCATCATGCTTAGCCTCAGAGTTGGAGTAAACACAATCACCATCCTCGAAATGGCGTTTCATCATACCTTCAAGATAGCTGAACTGATTCACTTTCATGTGTAATCAGCAGCACATACCAAGGTGATTCATATCACTAATTAGTAATTAATTTGATTGAAAACTCAACTGACGTTAAAAACTAATTTTTGACATAGACCAACAAAGCCCACGTGCCTGAGTCATTAAATCAAAACTTAAATCTAAGTTTGACCTAACCAACAAAGCCCTCGAGCCCATGTCATCATAGTCAAATATAATTAAGTGAAATCTCTAGGCCGCGAATTCTAAGCTTTGCATAAGCTCAGATTATACCTGGTCCATAATCGCTAATATCTGATATGATCCATAATAAGTTTCTAAACAGCTAACCTTATTATGTCCCTATTGAATATCTGACAATTAGGTCCAGTCAATTACTCAACACCAGTCCAAGCATTTTTTATCTGCCAGATGATTAATGGCAGGGGGATTTTCACAGCTGCCCCACACTGGATCAGCTGGTGGAGAATCTGATGACATCAGAGCAAAACTACAGTGGGTGGTTAAGATTTACTTTTATTAATTCATGTAATTTTGCTTGGAAAGTTATGCCAAGCAGAAAGAGTTTTACTTCTCAGCTTTTTTATTAAAAATTTATAATTTACAGTTCCTGTTATCACCAAGTTGGAGCCACACAAGGCCTCACTTAATACTCTCATTATTAAAGGAAAGCTTTTATAAATTTAGCAGAATCATTAAGATATGCTGGGAGAACTTGCACATGGTTGACCCACTAAGCAATTTAATGGACAATATGAAGTTTGTTGATCCACAAACACACTTAAAATTATAATAAAATATAGAGCTATTTGCTCAAAAGACACTTTATCTATTTCTTATATACAGCGGATCCTTGCTGTTCTGCTCACTCTATACTACTAAAAACCTCCTTTCTTTAATTGCCTCATCTTTCCTTGTATCTCAGCAACTTCAGATGATACATTTCTCAGCTTGAAATCAGTTCTGATGTGTCTCATTAGTTATGCAGAGTATGGTATCCAATTATCTATCACCTTTCTTTAAGCCGATCATACTCAATATGCATCAAATTTTAATATCGCCTTATCACCCTATTTGAAGGCAATCCAATAATTACCCTGATCTAACCCAAAATTACCTTGACTCAACATGCTTGAATAATTGTAACTAGTATCCTGGTCAGCGGAACTTCTCAATCTGCCAGAGCTATTGCAGGCTTATCATCCAGTTATATCTTAATCTCAACATTACCCCCTTGACTGGATGATAAGGCTCCTATTGCTTATATGGCTGGAGGAACTTTGCATGCGCTCAGTTAACAATCTGACTGCTCATGGAATCCTTAATAGTTTAAATGTTGGCATCTGTTTTCTCAATGACTTCAAAGGCCAAATTTCAGATGCTGGAAAATTTGTGCCTCTGACCAAACCTGTGTTGGTCATGGAACAGAACCATGTCCCCCTCCTTTAACTGGGCTAACCTGCTCCGCCGTACCTGATTAGCATTTTAATTCTTGATCTTCTTGGCTAAGCTGAAGGAATATTCTTTTGTTTTCAATTTGATCAATGTGTCCACAAATTTAGTCATATAGAGGTGGGGTTCCATTCTTCCGTTGTCCTCTACACATGAATAAAGCAATGCTGGAAGATCTGGGTGTCACCCATATAGTAGTTGAAAGGGGCTCTTCCCTGTAGCAGAATGGTAGATTATGTTATAGGCAAACATGGTGGTGGAAAATAGGGAACTCCATTTGGAAGTTCAGTTCATTACTAATTTCTGTAGTATGTTCACCAAGGTCTCATCAATGCGTTCAACTATACCTTTGGACTCAGGATGGTATGGGGTCATCAGAACCCCACGGATGCCCATCAGCTCGTTTAACTTTTGCAGGATGTGTGAGGTGAAGTTGTTTCCGTTATCAGTGAGAATTAACTGAGTGGAGTCATGTTGCTGGATAATACATTTCAAGATGAACTTGGCCACTGTAACTGCCCCCAAATCCCATATTGACCATGCTTCAAACCACCTGATCAAGTGGTAAATAGCCACCAAAATATACTTGGACTGGTTAGCTCCCGTTGGTGGAGGGCCAACGACATTCAGAAAAACTTTATGCCAAGCAAAATGTGATTTCACCAAATGGTACAATGTCTTATGGTGGAACGGCTTTTCCACTTGGCACTGGTGGCAGCAGGAATTAGTTTCAAGCACGTCGAGGTTCATGCTCTCCCAATAGTACCGTGGTTGCAGAAAATCAAGGTTATATCATATTTCACCATGTCCAATGGCTTAATGTGCGCTCATAATAATTTCAGGCCGGGTGGAAGGCCTGGGTTTTTATAGTATTGTCCCCTATTTGCTTATAAAATTCACCATTTTTCTGAAATGTATTGGCCCTTATTCCCCCCAGTACTTTAATGACTGGAGGCAGTTCATTGTTATACTTGCCGCTGAGCATCATATCAAACATTATGTTGCTTAGATCTGCCATAACTGCAATCATGGGTAATCTCAACAAGCAATTGGCGTTCTGTTGTCTTACTCCAAGTTGGTGAAGAATTTTGAAGTCAAAAGCCTGCAGTTTGAGGGCCCATTGGGCTAGGATCTCTTCAGGCTCCCTAAGGCTCTGCAACTAATGAAATGAAGCATGATATAATATGACTTTAAACTTCACTCCATAAAATATACCCTAAATTGTTTATACGTATATATTACCACTAAGCACTCCCAATTGGTCACAATGTAATAAAGTTTGTGGCAATTGAGGCTTTGACTGCAGTACGCCAATGGGCGCTCTTCCCCTTCATCATACTTTTGGGATAGGACTGCCACAAAGGTGGAAAGGTACACATTTATCTGCACTTTGAACTCTTTATTGAAATTAGGGTTGTGCAGCACTGGCATGCTGATTAGCGCCATTCAGAGTAAATTGAATGAGCATTGGCGGGGTTTTATCTATTCAAATGGGGCATCATTTCTTAACAACTAAAATAGCGGACTTTCAATACAGTTAAAGTTGGGGATTAAGCTTCAGTAATAACTGACCATCCCAAAGAAATCCTGTATATTACATTTGCTGCTCAGCGGGGTCATTTTCCAAATATCCTCCACCTTGGCTGGTTGAGGCCTCAGCCCAGTCGCATCCACCACAAACCCAAGGTACTTCAGTTGGTCTTTAAAGAAGTGGCATTTATGGGGCTTAATTTTGACGTTGGCATCCGCAAGTCAGCAGAAGACCTCCTCCAGGTGGGTAAGATTTTTGGAGAATGTACACGAAAAGACATTAATATTGTCAAGGTACACAAGGATGCACAACAGCTTCAGTCGTCGAGAATGGTGTCCATGGCCTGCTGAAACGTATCTGGGGCATTACATAGCTCTTGAGTCATATGGGTTAGTTTGAAAAGCCCCTTGGACTTAATAATGGCGCATATCTCCTGTTCTTCTGTGGGCAATTTAATTTGACAATAACAGGTTATTAAATCCATCGCTGAGAAGAAATGAGCTCCTCCCAACTGATCCAAGGCATTTTCAATTCGTGGCAAGGGACATGAGTCCTTTTTGGTAATCCTGTTGAGCTTCCAGTAGTCTATTACTACCCAGTTGGTGTCATCCTTCTTTTTGACAATTAAAGACGGGTGAAGCCCATGGGTTTTTTGATGGTTTGATCATCCCTTATTCAAACAGCTTATTGTTCTCCTAAGTTACTATTTCTTCGCTGCTCTAGACTGGCAGATTGGCTGAGGTCTGATGGGGGAATTATCCCCAGTATCCACTTGATGGACCACTCCCCGCGCACATCCTAAATCGTGGTTGTTGATGGCAAAGATCTTATATTTTTGGAATAAAGCTAGTGCCTGATCTTTTTGTTCTTCCAATAACCCCATTAAATTTTTGGGTGGTACCACCATCATTATACCAAGTTGTGGTTTAAAGGATAGTTCAGCTTTCATCCAGTGATCCAAACTCATGAACCTGGTGGATCTCATCCGCTGGGATCAGATGTAAAAACGCCACTATTTGATGTCAGCTGATTTGTATTGGTTTATGATGCAGATTTGCTAACAATACCTTGATCTCACCATGACCCAGAAGATTAGTGCTTGGAGACACGTGGGCTCAAACTGCGACTGCTGATAAGGGCCAAGGATCTCCCCATAAAGCTCAGCTGGAACTCCCACCTCTAACTCAGTGTTTACTATTACTTGGTGTCCAGAGGGAATGGATATAGCTCTAGCAGCTCTGAGCGGCAGCCCTTGATATTCATATATCTGGTGGGGAAGGGCCCAGACCTTACTCTTCAGTGATGGTAGCAAACTGGAATCACCCCATCATTGTAGGAAAGGGTGATATGTCCCATGGGCACCATATCCTTCAGCACTTCGCTGGAGGTAAAGTAAATTGGGATCCGCTGCCCCAAGATTTTGAAGTTCTCTTCCGCCATATCAATGACAGCCCCATAGTGTTGCATGAAATTAGCTCAAATTAACATTTCATAATTACTGTTTGGTAAACTATTGTTGGGGCTACCATGACAATTGACCCAAACTGCAATTGAAGTGCACTGTACGCTCCCTCAGAGACCGTGTTTCTGCTCCAAAAGTTCCATACACCATACAGTGGTCCACATCAGGTTTTAGTGTCAGTTTTTCCACCAGCTTGGTGGAAACTATGTTGCCTGGAGCACCTGTATCTATGATAGCGCGAACCTGGGTTTTTGCTACAACAATGTCACAGTAGGTACATTCAGTATAAGAGGAGTATTGACTGTTTAATATGTGGAAATTCAAGGGGTCTAGTTTCTCAAGAAAAATGGTAATACTCTCATGCTTTGGGTTACTTTTTGACAATAGCGTCTACCAGAAGGGTAACTTTCACACTTATTAGGGAAGAGCCATCAGCGGCGTAATCTAGCTTATCTGAAGAAGCTTGGTCAAACATTTTGCAGGCTTATGGCTTTTATTGCTACCAATATCCTTCTTCCACTGCAGACTGAGCTTGTGCCCATGTCAGTATGTTTTCTCTTCTGACCGGTGATGTTATAAAGTCCATTGTCATACTGGGGGACCTCAGCTGGAAATACTATACTTGGTTCAGATAAGATGCCTGGGGTTGGAATATCGGAGGTAGAGAGTCCCATCTCTACACCGCTCCATCTTTTCCCTGGTGGTATTGGTCCTGCTCTACATAGTGGACATGTTGGTTGGAGCAATTTTGAGCAAGGTGACCAGGGCGGCCGCATTCAAAACAATTTACCCCATAGGATCCACGTCCTTGGTTCTCATAGTAACTTCCAAGCCAATAACTTTGTTGACGTTTGGCATAATTTGGGCCAGTTTGGTGGTTAGGCTGCTGATGATTTTCATAAGCAGGACTAGAGCAGAATTCACAACTGATGGGGATAACTCAGGTAAGGGCGGGGCGCATGTTATAATAAGGCCTGGGATTACTAGGCAGAATCAGGATAGAATGGAAGGATTTCCCCAAATAAGAGAGTCCAGCTATGTCAACAGTGTGTTTCCACTCTTTATTGGGTAGCAAAAAGTTAGAGGATATCCGGCGCAAAAACTGAACAATTTTGAGCAGGGGACGTCATCATCCAAAATTGGAGAAATGGCATTGTAAAGCTCACGGTATAGCTTCAAATAAGAGGTCATTGTAATGCACATGTCAGCTTCAGCAAGAACGCTTACTCCTATTAACACATGGGATTCTGCTGTAAATCAATCCATAAATGCAGTGAAGGGCTCATCATGTTGAAACCCAATTGCCAGAAACTCATCTTTATTCTGTGACATCTTTGAAGTACCACCAAACAACTGCAACATGATTTCCTTCACTTCATGGTAAGTAATGGAACTGCTT
>JAKSZP010012870.1:0-13323 GCA_022478985.1 Massospora cicadina
TTTCTCAAAGGGTTTATTTTCAAGTCAACCATCAAAATCTAATAAGTATATAGCATGTGGCCTATTTCAGCAAGACATTAACAGAAGCTGAATGGAACTACAGAATAACTAAACTTGAATGTTTTGCTATTTTGCTTGCAATTAAGCTCTTATGACCATAATTATATGGGAACCATTTCAACATTGTCATCAATCACACTTCCTTAAGAGTGGCTTTAACAGATTAGAATTCCTGATGGCCAATTGTTCAGATGGGCCCTCTGTCTTCCAAGCTATGACTTTACTATTGTGCATCAGGCAGGCATGACTCACTAAAATGTGGATGGGTTATTCAGGATGTCACCCTCATGGTATTGTTGCCTGAGGAAGACCTCTTATATGATTTGGGTAGATAGGTGGAACGTTGGGAATTAGAACCCCCAATAATAGTAAATACATTATAGCTATGGTCCAAAACTCAGATGCAAAATGGCATGTTATATAAACCAGCTGACAGAAAATTGCTGCCTTACATATGACACTCCTCATGAAAGTATCATCCCTGAAGAACACTCCCATATTGTACACAGGGCAGTCAATAAAACTTATGGATGGCTAAAAAACAACGCTACTGTGAAAACGCTATAAACTATCCTAGGAGCTGTAGATGCCTGCTTGACGTTCTGAAGCCAGGTGTTGGGATTTCAATCTGCCCACATAATACAGCTTAATCAATTATATAACTTTCTGCTTATCAGCTGGTAATGACTTACCATAACAGATGTGCGAGTTATCATATGAATTAAACCTAATGTTTAGCTTAATTCCTAAGGGCATACTAACTAATCCGTTGGGATTTGATTCCACTGGATTATTAACGTTCAATTGGGGAGTATCCCTGACAATCTATAATATAAATGCAAAAGCCCACTCACTCATTCACTCACTCATCACTGTACCTCAACAATGAAAAGGCCTAGAAAAATGAAACTTTGCATGGATTCACTAGATAAAGTAGATATGCAAAAAGAAAGGATATTTTATTTTTTATAGTAAAATAAAAGTTTTAAATGTAAAACGTGAGTATCATATATGTTTTTGATGGCAAACTGTATATTGTTATGGCTGAGAGGTTTGATATTTGGTTAATTTGATAGTTTAAATGATTTTGGTGAGCGGTTGTTGGTTTTTGGGTTGATTAATAAGCTTAACGGTTTTAATAAATAGTTGATGATTGGTTGATTTGATAAATTGATTGATTTTGGTGAGTGGTTGGTGATTTTGATTGCTTTGATGGGCTCAATGGTTTCAGGTAAGTGGTTAATGTTTTGGTTAATTTCATAAGTTTAACTGGTTTGGTTGAATGTTTGGTAATTTTATATTTAATCAATATAGTTTGATTTCTTAATTTTATCAGTAACATCTACATAATAAAAAAATTTCACTGACTGACATCTAAAACCTTCCAGTCTGATATGTTCAATATAATTTGTGCAAGTGGGTGAGAATTGGCGAATTTATCAAATAATTCACCAAATTGCTCTCCCAAAACTAATCTAATCAATTATGATAAGCTCAATCTATTTGGGCAAGTGGGTGAGAATTGGCAAATTTACTTAATAAAACACATTTACTGACGTACTGACTGACATCTGAGACCTTTAAGTCTGATAGGTTTAGTCTATTTGGGTGAGTGGGTGAGAATTGGTGATTCTTATCAAATCTGAAACTATCAAAGCTTATGGGTTCAATCTATTTGTGCAATTGGGTGATATTAGCAAGTATTATTGAATAACTCACTAATTTGTTCACCTGAATCTAAGTAAAAATTATTGTTAGAGTTTCAGACAATTATTAAAAATTTATAAGTAGATTTAGAATACCTAACTCACCAGCCACAAGGGCAACAGTGAAGCTGTTAATCCTAGTGGCTCAAATGCAGTGCTAGCACAGCCTTTAGGCTGTTAATGTGAGCTTATAAATAAACCTGAGCAACGCCAGGTAACTCCACTATTAGAAACATATGCTTCTCTTTTCTTTCTTTTCCATTTAACCAAACTGAGCCACAGCAACGCGTGGCTGGGTACAACTTGTAATTATGTATAGTTTGATTGTTAATGTAACAATTGATAAATTATTACTGAGTATGATTCAATAAGGATTTGTCACCAATAAATTAAGTTATATTGCTAGTTGCTAGGGGTTGACAAAGCTTTTGATAGCAACTTTTAGGTTAACCATTTAGGTAACTCAACCTGCTGTTAATGGGTAAAAGGTTCCATTACCTAAGCAGGTTTCTAGCTTAAGAAGGATATTCCTCTGGGGTTGAGTGAAGGCATTGAACACGTTCTTTTTGTTTAACCCAAAAGTGTCCATGTTTTATTCAGTGGAATATGACTAGATGGATGAGGAAATTATTTTTTTAGTTGCCTCTAGAGGGATGATCTATTGGCGACAGCTCCCATTGCTATTGGGGTGCCAACATGAGTGTTAGGTATTGGATTTCTCTATATAAATTCTTTTATTAGAAAATCAAAACAAAATAAAATTAAAAAGTCTTGTAGACATTTAGCCTATTATTAAATTTTTGTATATAATTTATAGGATTAAAGCCAAGTGATAATTATCCATTGTCTAAATATTTCTTTTCAAGTTCTCTGTGAGGTCCTGCATTAAGAGAGGAAGGTAAAAGCTTTCTTGTAACTTGAAGTTGCCTAATATAGAGGATGATTTGAAGGGATAGGAATATCCTTGCTGTCAACTTTCTCTTTTGCTTTGATATCCAAAATTGAAGCCAAAGTTGAATAAAAAACAAATACAGCCACTCAATTGAGCCAAACTTACTTATGACAATGTAGTCGATGCCTGCTGCCCTGGTGTGGGGTGGTGGTGCACCACCATCTGGCGTTTTTCAGCTGCCACTAAAGCGAGCACAGGCTGGCTCTGCTATCCCCTAATGCTACTGGGCGTTATGTCCCCCCTTGGGACTTGGCCCACCACCTTGCAATTACCTAGGCGGTGCTTTGGAGCCCATTGGTGCTCCCCCAGAGTAATTTGTGTTTTGGACTTTGGGTCAAATATGGGAATCTCTTTCCATATGCAAGTGCAGCCATCATTGAGATGGCCATGGCAGTTTTTAAACCCAAAGGTTTTATTGATTTCCACCCACTAAGGGGTATCTCAACCTTGGCTTCTGCTCCAAAGCTGATGCAATGGCCTCAGCAAAGCTGCCATTTATTTTAAAAAAATTGCTTCCCATAGTTTGCACCCAGCTCCTGGATGAGGCCACCTTGGTGGTCCATTTTGCTGGGTTGCCTTCCCATCTCTCCTCTGAGCACCTTTGCCACAAACTCATGGTGGGTTTGGCCATTTACAGCGCAGACTCCATGCTACAGTTCGTGGTGCACAATGGGGCGGATCATTTGGTTGGGCCTTAAGCCTTTGCAATGATCCGCCCTTTCCATCATGATACTCATCTTATGATTTTCCCTCATATGGTGATCAGATCCTCTACAGATCATCCCTTTTAATGTGGGTTGAGAACAGCCATGCGATTTTCCCCTTGTGCTTTAAATTGGATCATTTGAAGAGCAAGTGCCCCACAGTTTCCACCTCCACCACTTCTAATGCTTCTCCTTCTGGCATTGGCCCAGCTGCGGCCATGCCCAAATTCTTTAAATGGGGCGTGATCCTCCCGCCCCCAACTTTGAGAATATCTGGTGCTGCTTCAAAAGCATCATAAAATTAAAATTAAAAGATTCTAAAAATTTAAATATTTTTACTGAGTTACAGAATCCTGAGTCAATGGCTGAAACAGTTTCAGCTGAGCTGCCATGGTCAACTGTTCACAGCCAATCAGGTTCTGCCACTGCACCAACTCCTGTGGCTGGGCCAGCTCTGTCTGAGCTTAATCCATTTAGTGTCTCTATTGGATGGACGAAAGTGACCAGCCGTTCAATGTTAAGCCAGATTTTACATTGAAGGAGTTTTTATATATCCTCCCAATTCATGCCCCCTTTGTTTTCACTCTAAAAATGGCTTCCCCAAATTTTAAAAATATTAATAAAATGGCAGTGGAAGCTTCAGCAGCCCCCTGACAACACCCTCCTCCGCCAGCATCTCCATGGGGTGATGAAACCCCTAGTTGATGGTATTCCTATCCCAAATTTCCCCTCTGATTTTGATGAAGATGCAAAATATAAAATTGAGGAGCTCTGTTTTGGTGCGAGCTGCGCTTTCATTGATGCAGCAAAGCTTTTCCTTTTGACACCATTTTCCCCAAACCTGCCAGCGCATCAAATCTTTCACTTTTGTGCCAGCTCTCATCACTTTTGCTGATGATCAACTTGCTCATTACGTTGAGGCAATGGACACCACTGCCTCATAAATGAAGAAAACCCACAACTATACCTCCTTATGCCACATGTTTCAGATGCCCCAACCCATATGTTGTCCGCAATGGTCCACCAACTAAAGTGGGCGCCAGACAAAAGTTTCCCCAAAGCTTCCTCACCATCTGATATGGCTTCCTAGGCTAATAACTTAGGGGCTATATTGGTAATTTTTTATTTACAATAATGCCTTTGTTTGTCTCAATTGCAAATAAAAATGCGTGGTGGCTCCACCTTTTGGGTTGGACACCACTAGTGCTAAAAAAGTAATATCCTTGTTTTTTAGTAGAATTAGAGTACTTTAAAATAATTGAAGAAAGAGCGTCAGCACCTGTCTAGCATTGAGGACAATAAACAAGTTGGTTGTGAATATCTCAACAAGTGTGATAGTTTTCATACTATTGTCAACCCATTCCTTTCTTATCAAAAATCAATTTGATGCACACATTTAATCTGTTCAGTAAACAATAAAAGTTTACATTTGGGGCTCACTTCAGGCCCAGTTGAGTTTTCAGGACAAAGATTACAGAAGAAAGTTTAGCACAATGTCCACAAGAACAAACTTTGGAAACTGCGGAAAGAATTGTAAACCATTAACAAGAATATGCTGAACTTGGAGTCACAAGCCAATCTAACCAATTTGGATGAGCAAGTGATGAATGCAGGAGTAGGAGATATAATAAGTTGCAAAGATCAAAAAGAATCCTTATGGAAAGGTCACATCCTTAGAAATAGAAGGAGACCAAATTAATCAATGAGTTACTAGTATAGAAAACTGAGAGGGAAGAAGATAGAGGACTCTTCTTCTGAGTTCAGGAAACTGAAGTGCAGATCATAAAGTGCTTATAAGAGCTTGAAAATCACAAATGTGATTGCATCCAAATGGAGGCGAATGAGGACAACAATGAGCTTCATGAAAGTTTAGCTGGCAAAGTACAAATCCTGAAAAATATGCCTGAAGCTATTGCTGAATTTTGGAGATGACCCCTTAAAAACACACCTATTATTAATCAAGTCACCAAGCAGGAATCTGCTGCCACAGTAGCAATGAAAGAATTTTAAGAGATGCTGAAATTACCTATGTTTCATTGGGATAATGCACCACAGTTTTTCTATCTATAATAAATGATGATATTTGGATAAGGCCAACAAAAAGCAGTAACTATGATGAACTTCTTAGACATTGAATGCCACAATTTGGTAGTTGCCCCATCTCATTAGGGACAATTGAATACACATTGATGTCAAAGAAACAATTATGACTGAGTTTGGTAGTCCTACTCTGATGGCTAACCTTAAACAGGAGTCTATGGGTATTAAATAAAAAGGACAAAACATTAGCTGCTTTAGCTGACCTATTTTGTACCAATCAAAAACTCTGCCTGACATGAAAGTGATATCAGATTTTTCTTCATGTATAGCAATGCAAACAGCACTTTAGTCCTACAAAGTTTTACACTGCGCTATGGTTCTACCAATTGCAAACTAAACTTCCACATCACATTTGGTAAAATATCTCAAGACACTATGAGCAACATTTGAGCAGCTTATCAAATCTCCAAAGCTGTTCCTGTCAGAACTCAGGATACAGTTAAATTCTCTTAACCTAATAAGGAACAACAAAAACAGGTTGTAACAAGAAATAAACCTGAAGAACTAAAAAGAGCTGATTAAACTTAAACTGTTGCCATCATTGTGGAAAACTTGGGAATGTATTCGCTCAATGTTGGTACAAGAAAACTAAAGAGCAAGTCACTTTTTGCAAGCTAAAGAAAAAGAAACTGGCCAGGATGCGGGAAATGGGCCAGCAGTCTAATTACAGAATAATTTAGCACTGCAAAATCCTTTTCCCCCTGATATATTCAAAGATGACCTGAATATTTCTAATCTAATTGTAGATGAAAACACAAATGATCCGCTCTACCAGGTGGTAAAATGGATGTAAACGAAATCACTTAAGCAAAGGCAAAGGGGATAGACCCAAAATCTTGTGAAGGTGCTTGGCCATATTCCCATCAGTTAGATGAAAAGATCAGAAGTACAGAAAAGCATCAAAGACTTACCCAATATGAAACTTAATGATGTAAAGTTTCCCTCCCCAAATGGCGATGAAGGAATATTTCCTGATTTATCTGAACCCCTAATTCATACTTTCTTGATTTAGCAAATAATGCCGCGATTCAATCAGTAAAAACTTTATTACAATACTCTGAGTGTTAATATGCGGACATGATAATCAATTGAGCAATAGTATCGGTGATGAACAAAAGCAGAGAACCCATTAACATCCTTTTAACCAAGTCTGTGAAGCTAATGAATATTTTGCTGGATTTGGAACACTGGAAGGAATATGGAACAGTCAGACCAGATACTTCAACGTTCTGTGGGGCATAAGTGCACTGCTAGTTCAGTTTGGATTGCTGGTTATATCAGCTACCACCATAGTATTAAAAGTTAAAATTGTGACATCCTCATTGGAATGAGATCCTGATAAAGTATGGTGTCAAATGCAATTTTGACAAGAATGCCTTAAAATTTTGGGGATAACACAGCCCTTGGTATATCAACAGAAAGGGGAAACTCTGCTGATGAAGAAGAATAATTTTGTAAAGCTAATTTACAATGATACCATATTTTTATCCAATAAAAGTTGGTTGGAATAAAAATTATGGAATTCTGAAGCAGAATCTCAAAAAACTGTTGGATAATGTTAAGGGAAAATGCAAATACTATTCCACTGGGAACACAAATAAAAGTTAACACAGAATTAACGCTAGCTATCCTGGAACAATTATTAAGAATTTGTCACCCCATTGAACAATTTGAGACTTGTGTCTTGAGTAGATCTGGGCATTGTAATATCAGGTCACAGTAGAATCTGAGTAGTACAGGCCAATCTGAGCAAAGGATAAATAAAGTTGGATAAAAACAATTTATCACATTGCATATTTAATCCCAATAGCAGAAACCTTAAGCTCTATGACTGTCAGACTTATAACCAGATGGAATCCTCCAATGATTTAACGTTATTTGGGATGATATGGCCAATCCTGGCAGAATAGCTTATTGACTATATTTCATGTTATTTGATATGATTGCTGGTTCGTTTCTCTCCAATTTGGGTTGAGCTGAAATTAGTATTCCGCCAAGTTTGGTATCAGGTTCAAGTGGGGCCAATTGGTGGCCCTGAATTAGTATAAGGATCACTGGCGACTAATAGCTGAGTATGATCCAATAAGTATCAATTGGCGTAATCAGTGTTCACCACCAACTGCCATTTGTGGAACGTTGTGGGATTTCTGGTGGAAAGCTGATGTATTCACTTCAATCGTTCATCTATGAATTCACTGCCTATATTATAATCCAAGGTTGGTGGATCCAACAATTATGAGTTCAAGGTGGCCAAAGTTGTTTCCGGTGCCTCATTTATTATAATCAATTAATTGAGATAAGATGAGAATGGATGTCAGAAAGATGATGAGATATTCCAAGTCATAATGAGCGACTGAAGTTGTTTCCGGTGCATTATTATCAACTTAAGGGTTAAATACAAATTTGATGTTTATTTAGATTAATTATTTATATGGCTCACCGGTAACTTAAGGCTGAGGATGAGCCAAAACTAATTTGGACATTGGTAAGGATGGAGCAAGAGGGTTGATACCATGGATGAGAATAGTGCAGTAGTAGAATAGGAGAGTAGTTGGCTGGAAGAACCAGCGGAAGAGCTGATAGGTCAGCAGTGGGAAAAGTAGCTCTTTTGTAAATAGTATAAATACCTGGCTCTTCCTTCTCAATAAATATCTCCCTTTGCCTAATCTACCTTTTCTTATAGGTTTATAATTTATTTTGTTAGTTAGGGATTAGGCTAGGCGATCCCCAAATGGCGCGGGTGAGATGCCAAGGGGTTAGCTGGCGCTGCTGGCCCTGACACCCAAGGTAAAACGGCAATGTCTGACCAGTCTTCATACTGGTTAGCCTGCCAACTAGTAGAGCCCATAATTGATTTTCTGACATTGGTGCTCACTACAGGGGGCTCTGCTGGTTGGTGCTTAAGTAGCTGATATGCTGGTAAAGAGGTGGTGGGGATGTGCCATTGTGGTTAGGTTCCAGCAGTTGTTGGTGGTGGGGAGGAGCAAGCCCTGGATGCCCACCCCACACGATGAGATTAGAAGTAGGAGGATTACCATCTGGTTAAGTGGGAGAAATGTCAGAATTTAACCAGATGGAATTCACCAATGATTAATCGTTATTTGGGATGATATGGCCAATCCCATCAGAATGGCTTATTGACTGAATTTCGTGTTATTTGATATGATTGATGGTTCGTTGCTCCCCAAATTGAGTTGAGCTGAAATTAGTATTCCACCAAGTTTAGTATTAGGTTTGAGTGGTGCCAACTGGTGGCCCTGAATTATTATAAGGATCACCAGCGACTAATAGCCAAGGATGATCCAATCAGTATCAGTCAGCGGAATCAGTGTTCACCAAAAACTGCCATTTGTGGACCATTGTGGGATTTCCGGTGGAAAGCTGATGTATTTTCTTCAATCGTTCATCTATGAATTCACTGCCTATACTATAATCTAAGGTTGGCGGATCCAACAATTATGAGTTTGAGGTGGCCAAAGTTGTTTCTGGTGCCTCATTTATTATAATCAAAGAAATTGAGATAAGATGAGAATAGATGTCAGCGAGATGCCAATATATCACAAGTCAGAGAAAGTGACCAAAGTTGTTTCTGGTGTATTATTATCAACTCAAAGGTCAAATACAAATTTGATGTTTATTTTAGATTAATTTTTTATATGGCTCACTGGTGACTTAAGGCTGAGGGTGAGAAAAACTAATTCAGACATTGGGAAGGATGGAGCAAGAGGGTCAACTCCAGGGAAGAGAATAGTGCAGTAGTAGAATAGGAGAGTAGTTGGCTGGAAGAACCAGCGGAAGAGCCAATAGATCAGCAGTGGGCAAAGTAGCTCTTTTGTAAATAGTATAAATACCTGGCGCTTCCTTCTCAATAAATATCTCCCTTTTCCTAATCTACCTTTTGTTATAAGTTTATAATTTATTTTGTTAGTTAGGGATTAGGCTAGGGGATCCCCAAATGGCCAGGTGAGACTCCAAGGAATTAGCTGGCGCTGCTGGCCCTGACACCTAAGGTAAAACGGCAAAGGCTGAACAGTCTTCATACTGGTTAGCCTGCCAACTAGCAGAGCCCATAGTCGATTTTCTGACAATGACTTTGTAATATTAACAGAAATGGGATTACCAGTGGATGCTGCTGAAAGCATTAACATGCTTGTCAATCAAGAGAAACTGTCTGAGTATCAGACAATCATCAGAAAGAAGTGCTACGTTTATAAAAAATAATGAGTGATATTTGCCTAAGATGTTCATGATCTTAAATGTGCTTAAAATGTGATCCATAAGGTTGCCACTGGGGAATACCCACCAATACAAATGTGACCTTTACGCTGATCCAAGGCTGTTATATAGGTAGTCAGTAAAGATATCAGCAAACTGTTTGAGCATGAGGTCATTACACCTTTTAAAATCCATGGGCAAGTCTGATCCTTAGTTTTAAGAAAAAGGATGTATAAAATTGAGTGGTAATAATTACTGCAGGTTAAATAAAATCACAAAATTATTTAAATTTGCTGCTGAGGATAAATGATGCACAATATTGCCTAAGGGAAGCCAAGTTTTATTTGGTGATAAATTTGGTCTCAGGATATTAGCAGATAGACTTGACAAAAGAAGATCTTGAGAAGTGCGTAATAACTGCATAAGGATTATACCAGACAATAAGAATGCCCCAGGGATTGTGTAATGCTCTGGTAACTTTCCAGAGGGTGATGATTTTATCTTGGGTGATCTGAAGTTGTCTTACATTTTGATGTTCTTTGCAATATCAGGGTATTAGGTATGACATTCACTGATCACCTGGAACACTTGAAAGAAGTGTTCAAATGCCTATTGATGAACACTAAAATTCAATATGAGGATTTTCCATTTCACCAATAAAGAGTTTGAATAATTGAAGGTTGTGATAATCTTTAGAAGATTACTGGTGCCGCCACAGATGATAATGGCCATTTAATGAATGTCAATAATGAAGAATGTTAAGGACATAAAAGTCTTTCTTGGCATGGTTGGCTACTATTGCCAATCTAACAAAGATTTTGCAAGAATTTCCAAACCACTATTTCATATGCTGAAGGATCTGAGAAAAGAAGTTATGTGAAATAAGGAGGCACAAGAAGCATTTAATGAGATAAGAAGATATCTGATGACTAGCCCTGTTATAAAATACCCAAACTCAATCAGGAATTTATAATACTAGAAGATGACTCACTAATGGCGATCAGTGACATTTTAGGTCTGTTGGATTTCACACGGAAATCCGAGTTCAGGTACTTTGAAGGCATCAATTTTATTTAATTTAAGGTCTAGCATCGTCTTAGTGAGATTTCTCGCTAAGGAATGAAAATATAATTTCAACTTAATAGTTTGAATTAAAACAGATCTGTATTTGAGATATCTTTATTATTTAAAATCAGGAATATTTATAGGGTATGATTTAGTAGGTTTTCAAAGTGATTGACGTGTCACTGATGAGAAAAGATCTTTATCATTAACAGATGATCGGAGATATCCTTGTTTATAAGAATAGCTTTTATCAGACATGTTCTGATTATCAAAGATTTTTATTTTTAGATGGAACCTTGGGGAAGTGGATTCTGTTTTATACAACGGGAAATCTCCTAGATTGGATGAGGAATCATTGAACTTAGAGGGTAAATCATTATACCCAAATTTAGGAGAATTAAGGTGAGATTTGGAATTACTAGTGGATTTTCTGACTAGGTCAAGTTGATGATAACGTGTAAGAGCATCCATTGATGTATGTGAGTTTGACATGGATGCCATCAGATAGGAATTACACTGACAGAGCACAGTGATTCTTGATGATATACGCCTGCAAAGAATCTTTTGTGTATAAGCTTGAGACACACTTCAAGGTTGTGAGTGACCATTCATCTCTACAATGGTTGCATAAACTAAAGAACCAGAGTGGCAACTAATCTATGGGCTTTAAGACTGAAATTCTTTGATTTTGTGAATTTATACTGAGCAGGAGCAGCACTTTAGAATGCCACCATATTATCAAGTTTACTTGCAATTCAAGCCATGTACCAAAAATCAAATGAACTATTCCTAATGGATGATTGAAGGGAATATCAGGGATAAACCCCAGGAGGTTCAAAGCGCGCTGAAGAAAGTGATGGAAAGTGCTGAGATGAAGAATGGCAGGTGCATATTTTATGTTTTAAAATAGTATGTTGCAGGTGATTTGACTTACCATCATTTTATGCAGTATTTATCTAATGAGTGTTTTTAACTGAAAAATAAACATAGAGTTTGATCCATTATTATAAGCGCTCATGCACAGCCCACAACCTTAAATGTAACTGCCAAAGTTGTAATAAATTACAGTTGGTGCTTTTTCTTTAATGCATTTTATTTTAAAAGAATATCATAGTGGATCAAATCCTTAAATCTTGTGGTACAATTCCGCTACTATTAGTTTTGATCATATTATTCTCACTTATCCCTTGCATCAGTTTAAAAATATTTGGCAGAATTCTATTTTTATTATAGCCATTTTCCAGCGTCTCAATTGCAATTAATTGATCACAACTATAATAGAAATACCAAGAGCTCTTGTGATTTTCTCCTAATCCTAATTCAGATAATCACCTCTAGTATACCACTTTTTGAGTGCAGCTTAGTACACATAAAATGCACCAATAGGAACGCTAGCAGAAGGGGCCTTTTTTGGTGGGACTCCAAGGGTAAGGGGTATTGTTTCTTAAGTTGCTGGAAAGACCCTAGCACTAGGAGAGAATAGCATAGGAAGCTACTGATCCTTTAAAGTATAAAATACTACATTGCGCTCTTAATTATTTTAATAAATATTCCTCTGTCTAAAAAGTTTCCTTTTTTACAAGTTATAAGGGTACTGACATCTAACATTCCCTTTGATCTTGAGAATAGCAACCTGTGCATTTGAAGTCTGACGTTTAAGCACTTAATTCAACAGCCTCTTACAAGGGTGAATTAATGATTATTCAATTCCAAAAGAATGAGACTACCACTTATTTTGTCAATTAATCTATCATAAGGCCCCGATTATGTTAAAGAAAAGATGTTAGCTTATTTCAATGAGATAATTGCTCTACAGATGATACTAAGGACTTCCCTAAGTATCACCCGTTTCTACTCCCCTTGGTCAAGTATTTTGACGCCCTGGCAATAATTGACTACTTGAAGCAATATGAGATCACTTTTTTGACTACCTAATACAGAGACTAATGGGACTTGTTTCATTCAATGACAAGGTAATACTAAAAACATACTTTGCATTAAATCCAGAGGCATGGAATATTGTATCTTAACAAGGAATTGTAGAAGACACCTTCTGGACTTGTGACCAAAAGGTCATTATGCCTACAGTTGCCCAAGGAACAAATAAAAATGAATTATATCGCTTTGCCTTTAAATGACAAAGACCAGGTAAAACAACTGACAATAGAGGAAGGATAATATATTGTCAAAAAATAAACTATCTCATTTTAAATTGGGACAAACTATCCTTCCGTCAAGTGCTAGCTATAACTCAAGTTCAATGTTATGAGCTTGAATAAAAATGTCATAAAATTATTTCAACACATAAGCTATACAATACCAGAATTATCCTGGTATGTGGGCTAGGATGAATTTGAAGACTTGCCTCCCTTGAAAAAAGCCAAAGTTGCTTTGCCCCTGAAGACTCTGCAACCCCATTTTCTGAACGCCAGAGAGACTGATAAGATTATGATTGTTCAGGTGATAATCACGCCGTTCTTACAATAATAACGAGTTTTAATGTTTATAGGATTGTGCTTAT
>JAKSZP010012871.1:0-13270 GCA_022478985.1 Massospora cicadina
CCCTAACATGTCCCCAACACTGCATCAATGCGGTGGTGAAAGATAGCAAGGCATTCTTGAGCCCAAAATGGCATGACCTGAAACTGGAATATTCCTTTTCTGGTGCGGAAGGCGGTTAACCACTCCTGGCCCTTCTTTATTCGGATCTGGTTAAATGCATTGAGGCAATCCAGCTTGAGAAGACCTTCGACTTCTCCACATAGCGCGCAATCTATGGGTCCAAAGGGATGGGATGGAGGTCTGGTACAGTGACATTGTTAAGGTTCCCATAGTCCACACATTGGCGTAAAGTACCATCAGACTTCTCCACAAAGAGAAGGGGAGCACACAGGGGAGGTACACTGAAAAATAGAACCTTTAGCCAACTATTCTTTCACCCACACATCCAACTCCTCTTTCTCCCGGACAGTCAATGGGTAAATGGGGGAAGATATACACACCAGATCCACCATGAGCTTGAAGTCACAATGGAACTCGGAATGCTCAGGGAGTGTGTTGGCGGATGCTGCATCAAAAGAGGATTCCAAACGCCCAAACAGGAAGGTAGGGGAAATCCCATGGAGGGGAGGAGGAGGTCTTCAGCAAAGGAGCGAGATAAGGAGTGAGAACATTGGTACAATGGGTTAATGGGCTGTGTGCTTTATCCTCTGACAAAGAAACAATCAACTGGTGACCATTTATTAAAGACAATAATAGAGTGTTTTCTTTCAAATCAATCCTGATGTCAAACTTTTTCCACAACTCAAAACCCAAAATAATGAGGAACAAGAGTTGCTTGATAGCTCGAAAATGGTTAGACAGAAGTTAGGCGCCCACCTGGTAGTTCACCAACCAAATGACGTTCAGCATAGGGATACCTTGAGAAGCCCCACCTCTAACCATACCACCTGGTGAGTAACTCGACTCAAGGTAGTCAGCAAGGTCTTGGTCAATAGAATTATTTGAGGCACCAGTATCCACCAAAATAGTTGTGCTGAACTACCCAAAAGAGGATGTAATGGTAGCAGTCAAGAGGAAGTATCCAGAGTGGGATTTATTTATAGCAGAAAATGCCCCCACCTCACCTAAATTTTCTTCTGGATTGAGCAAACATTAAGGGTAGGTTTGGGAATCAAAGAAGGGGGAGGGATAGTTGGCCACTCTTACTACTGAGGCCACATACCCCTCTATGCCTTCTGCAGGTGCATAAACATTTTCATATTGAAAGCGCAGTTCTTTTTCAACTTCCTGAGTGCTGAGAATCATTGAAGAGGTCAAATGGGATTTTCTGGTGTGATTCCATACACAAGAATGGGTTCCAGATCTGAACCATGAGAGGGCCAATATGATTCAGAGGTGTATCTAGGTTTTTGTTATAAAACGTGTTTTTAGATGCTAATGACCCTATCCCATGAACTGCAATGTAATGCCCAACGTTATCCATGGCCAACACCCCTAGGCCATCTGTGCCAATTCTGATGGCATTGGCTGAATGCGCGGGCAAACAGAAACTTGTTTATTTAATTCAAAAGTGAGAAAATCGGTGGAAAGTTGGAGAATCATGACTTTTGGACCTTAAAGCATCTGTATCCACCAGTCACGAGCATGAAGAGTGGCTATTTTCCAGTTGGAGGCAACCAATATAATTCTGGGTTGCTCCAACCGTCAGGAAAATAGGAAACTGCAGTGCGGCTAATGACAGCTGACTCCCACAGCTGGCGCCCACTGTTCCCCTTTGGAAAAGATCCATGTCAGAATCCAGCAAGGGTTATGCTCACTGGTGCTATGTGCCGCTGGATCCCACAATGGAATATTTAAAATAAATAATAAACTCTTAAGAAACTAAGTTTTTATTTTTTAGTTTTTATTTGTGTGAGGCAAACCAGAGAAAAGCCCTTATATCGATACTAGTATATCATATTTAAACTAGTTTTGATCCTCGGGGCCATGGGAATTTGGGGCTAAATTATTATAAAGCTGAGTCGTCCAAATTAGGAAATATAGGCTTTTGGCCTATCAGATTGAGGATAAATATTTTGTGGAAATACTGACCCATGTGGTAATGATTTGTTAATTTGCACCCAATCATTGATGGGTAAAATCTTCTCACCTTGGGGGTGATCTAATCCGTGTGGTAATGGACACTTCAAATTTGGCTGAGAGGTTGGAGCAATCCTATTATCAGTTCTTACCTTATTAAGCCAATTTTGGTTTATAAATCATATTTTCCCAATAGATAGGGTTCCACCAAGAATCCGCCAAGGTTTTTTTGCCCTTGGTACTCATATCATTGTTAACCACAATATTATTCAAAGATTGGACTCCAACATTCTTTTTCAAAATTTGGGAAGGAGAATGTCTGACATTGCCCCCCTCAAGAATGTTGGGAGGAGTGTAGGATCGTAGGAAATGGCCATGTACCCAGTTTATGGTAACTCCTGTGGCTAATGGACTGATAGAGTATTCATTACCTCTTTTGTAGGTGATATAGAAAGGTCCCTCCCAAATTGAGCCAAGCTTACCGCTTCTTGGGGTGATGGTTATGTGTGTGTATAACACCTTATCAGCCACTTGAAATGTAGGAAGGGGTGCGGAGCTCATTGGCAGCCTGCCCTTCTTTAGTCACTGTTTTTGCTAAGTTGGTCATAGCTTCAGCTTGGAGTTGAATAATTTGGTTAGTTAAACTTCGCTTGGCTTTCTCAGGCTCCTCTCCTTTAGAGAAGACATCCTTATCCAGAAGAGCAGGTATGCCTGGTTCCCTGCCAAACAAAACTTGGAAAGGGGGCATTTTTAGAATCTGGTGATAACTAATCCGGTAGGCCATAAGGGCACTGTGTAAGAATTGATCTCAGTGAAGTGGATTGGAAGAGGCCATTTTGTGGAGGATAGAAACTAAGGTTCCATTGGCTCTTTTTCAATGCCCCATTGGTAGATGGATTGTACGGAGCTGAAAAGAGTTGTTGGGCTCCCATGGAGGTAGCCAGGAGTTTGACTACTCTGGAGGTAAAATTCTTGCCATTATCACAGAGTAGTATTTTGGAGCAGCCACGCCGGATGAAAATGTGTTGATGTATAAAAGTGGCAGTTGCCTTGGCTGTTTGGGCAGGAAGCACCACAGCTTCAACCCACTTAGTGAAGTGGTTGATGGCTACCACTATAGAACGGTTACCACTGGTAGACTGTGGAAGGGGACCAACGACATCCAAACTAATAGTGTGAAAAGGTTGTTGCGGGGTAGTTGGTTGATACTAGTATCTAGTCTTGAAACTGGATTGTTTCTTGCACGTAAGGCAGGCTTCCAAGACATCAACTACAGCTTCCATCATTCTATCCCAATATTATTAATCCTTAAGCCACTCATAAGTTTTCTTTGCCCCTCCATGGCCTAAAATGGAGTGAGCTTCGATCATGGCAGGTACGCGTTCTGAGGGCCAGAGGTAAGGCAGCCACTTCGCCCCCACCCACTTATACAACTTCCCATTTTCCGCTTTGGTGTTGCGCGAGTGGTGGGCTAACATCTTCTGAACCGATCATCTTCATCCTCCCATTCATTAGGAGTCATAAATAGATCATGCAACCTTTCTGCCTCGCTATTATCCAAGTGGAGGACTGGCAGACGAGACAACCCATCCACATTCATATGACGAGTTCCAGCACAATGTTCAATTTTCATATCATAAGGCTGGAGCTTCAGAGCCCAGCGAGCTAACCGCCCAGTAGGGTCCTTCATATTTTGTAGCCACTTCAATGAAGCGTGGTCAGTAACTACAGTAAAGGTGGTCCCATAGAGGAAAGGGAAATAGTGCTTTACAGCCAACAAAACAGCCAGGCACTCCTTTTCCATTACACTGTAGTTGCGTTCAGGCTTTGAAAGCATCTTACGGAAATAAGATACCGGATGATCAATACCATTTTCATCTAGTTGTCCTAAGATGGCCCCAACGGCGTAGTCTGAGTCGTTCATAAACAAGATAAAATTTTTTTGTAATCTGAGTGCCGTAGGATAGGGCGTCATTGTAGTAGCTGCTTCAGGGTCTCAAAAGTGGCTTTTTGTTCAGCGCCCCATTGGAAGGGGATATTCTTCTTCAGTAAGCGAACAAGGGGCTCACTGAGTTGTGAGAACTTAGGGATGAACTGATGGAAATACCCCATCATCCCTAGAAACACCTGTATATCCCGCAAATTCTTAGAGGGAGGCATATTTGCAATGGCTTCGACCTTGTTCTGTAGTGGTTGGATTCCTTTTTGTGAAATGGTGTGGCCAAGGAAATTTTCGCTGAAAAAAGTGCACTTTGATGGTTTCAACTTGATATTTGACTTATGTAGCCTTCCAAACACCTCCTTCAAGTGATCCAGGTGGTCGTTGAAGGTTTTTGAGAACACAGTAATATTGTTAAGATAAACGATACCGCAGGTTAGCTTTAAGTCTTGCAAGATGTGATCCATCGCACGCTGGAAAGAGGCAGGTGTGTTGCACAACCCTTGGGGTAATCGCGTGGGTTGGAAAAGACCTTCACTGCATATCAAAGCGCATTTCTCCTAGTCCTGTGGAGAAAGATCCATTTGCAAATAGCCACAGGCTAAGTCCATGGCTGAGAAGAAGTTCAATCCAGATAGGTGGGCCAGGGCATCATTGATGCGAGGGATAGTATAGCTATCCCTCTTCGTGAGGTTATATAGCTTGCAGTAGTCCATGACTACCCGGTGACCTCCACCTTTCTTTTTAATTAATAACAGTGGGAAATACCAAGGGCTTTGAGAGGGAACTAGTAACCCCGCATCCAGTAACTGTGTGAGTTCCATCCTCATATACTGTTCCTCCACCTTTGACTTGTAATATGGTTTTGACCAAATGGGATGGGCATTACCCACATCAATGGAGTGGCACCAGCCCTTCATATGGCCATAGTCGTGAGCTGACTTGGAGAATATGTCACTATAGTCATCAAGGAGATTATGAACTCTCTCTAGCTCAGTTGGGTTAACTCATTTGAGATATGGACGTTTGGTAAGGTACAAACCAGGTTTTCCGTTGGCAGGCCCAAATCTGCCATTGAGTTGATAGAGTGGATCTGTCCAACATCCTCCACAGGGATTAAAAATCCTCGGCCAACCTCTTGGTGTTTCCAAATGATCATGTCCTTTGCGGTGAGGTTTCCCAACAGTAGAGTAATAGGTCGCTGATAGGTGGGGTCTAGTAGCCCAGGTAATACATGAGGCTCCAAAGGACTAAGGTCCTCTACACTTATGAGGTGCAATAAACAGTGTTGTGGGATTTGGAGCGTGATTTTCGTGTCAACCACTCGTTGTTCACCTGGCTTAATCACCACCTCATCTGCCGCATAAAATGGAATACCATCGCTAGCCTCCACCGAATTGGGCAATTCTTAGTGTTGCGCCCAGAGGTGACATAATGTAAAGGCAAAGCGAAAAAAGGGTATTCAACCAGGCAGGTGTAGTCATTCTTGATGAGTTCTTTGTTGGATAAGACTATCAGAACTTCATAGTTCATTAAAAATAGGAACCCTTGCTTCATGTTAATGATGCCTTAATACTTGATCATAAACTGAGTACCTATGAGCATATCATAGGAGTTATTAGCTAAGGCCACAGCGGGGGCTGATAGGATAAGCTTCCCAACACGAATGGGAAGAGAGGAGTAAGTGCCAAGGGCGCGGGTATTGTTTGGGCCCGCAGTTTCAAACTCTTTGGCATAATCCTAGTCAGGCATCAGTTTAATTTTTTTCATCAGCCGAGATGAGATTACATTCACTGAAGAACCTGTATCCAGGATAGCCATCACCCTGACTTTGTAAACAACTACTTTAACCTTGGTAAGTATGCTTCCAAAGTTTGCTGACATTGCTAATACCTCCTTGAGATGAAAAGTGGAGGTTAATTTGCGTGAGGTCTCAAAATTAGTATCCAGAATAGACTGCATGGTATGCCCTCGCTGTAAAGGGCGAATTAAGCTTGATAGGAGCTGATCAGCGTCGCTGGCTGTGTCAATAATTTCCATACAACCTATAACTTGGCGGAGGTAGGTATCCTCAGGTATGGTGGTTTCATCTACTCCTTTGGCGTTTAAGCGGTCAGGGACCTCCACTTCCGCGGGAGCTCCCAATAAGTAGTACCCAACATCATCGACACCCCCCTCAGAGTCAGCCTCAGTGGTTTCTCAACCATGGGCAAAGTTACAATTGAAGTAGGGGGGACAGCCACGAGAGGTTGGGTAATTAGCTTCACTTTAACTGGAATTTTCACAACCCCAGTAGTTCTGGAGGATATACCCTTAGAGCGCGCACCTGTTGGCTGAGCTGAAGGGGAAACCACAGTAGGGATATCCGCTTTTCATAAATGAGGGATGTCTGGTTTAAGTTGCATCAAAGAAGCAGGTTTTTCAGGAAAAATAGGAACAGGTGGCCTCACTTCCAACGGTTCAATAGGCCGCAGCTCACCTAAAGGAATATGGGTGACGTCTAACAAAGCCTCTTTTATATCACGTAAGGTTGTAAAGTGGTGTTTCACTGATATGATATGTCTGGTGAGAGAGGGTTGTGAAGCTAACCCTGTTAATATGGCGGCGATAGCATCATCCAGGGTAAGCAGATTAGACGTACCCTGCCTTTGAGCAGTGAGATAGAAACGCTCAGCAAAACTAACAAGGGTTTCACCCTCATACATGGTAAGGCACATGAAAGCTTGTTTTTCCCTGTATAAGCTCTGCTTTGATCCGAATTCAGCCAAGAGGGCCTTCTTAACATCTGGCCAGGTGTGCTGAGGATCCAGGTGAGGATTGATCAACTCTTGGGCTTTACGGCTTAAACAGGGAAGAATATACTGAACTTTATGTTTATCAGTGGCGTCATCCATCGCAGCTTCATAAACGTATAAAAAGGAAGCAATGCTCCCTTCACCTGGGGTGTATCTATCCTTTATAGGTAATTTGAATGGCCGTTGCTCTAGCTTTTTGAGACAGGAGAAAGAGCTGGCTAGTTGCTTCTCAAGAGCAACTAATCGTGATTCAGCTGAAGAAGAACCAGAAGAGCTGTTCACATTTACAGCCTCCATGTTAGAAACCACAGTTTAGTGCAGAGGCGTTTCCCTGTAGTGAGCACCAAATTGTCAGAATTCAGCAAGGGTTATGCTCGCTAGTGCTATGTGCCGCTGGATCCCTTAATGGAATATTTAAAATAAATAATAAACTCTTAAGAAACTAAGTTTTTACTTTTTAGTTTTTATTTGTGTGAGGCAAACCAGAGAAAAGCTTTTTCTCGATACTAGTAGATCATATTTAAACTAGTTTTGATCCTCGGGGCCATGGGAATTTGGGGCTAAAGTATTATAAAGCTGAGTCGTCCAAATTAGGAAATATAGGCTTTTGGCCTATCATATTGAGGATAAATATTTTGTGGCAAAACCGACCCATGTGATAAAGGTTTGATAAATTGTATTCAATCACCAGCGGGTAAAATCTTCTCACCTTTGGGGGTGTTCAGATCCATGCGATAATGATTTGTTAATTTGCACCCAATCATCAACGGGTAAAATCTTCTCACCTCAGGGGTGTTCAGATCTGTGCAGTAATGATTTGTTAATTTGCACCCAATCATCGATGGGTAAAATCTTCTCACCTTGAGGGTGATCAGATCCATGTGGTAATGGACACTTCAAATTTGGCTGAGAGGTCGGAGCAATCCTATTATCAGTTCTTACCTTATTAAGCCAAATTTGGTTATAAATCATATTTTCCCAATAGGCAGAGTTCCACAAAGAATCCACCAAGGTTTTTTTGCTTTTGGTACTCATATCATTGTAAACCACAATATTATCCAAAGATTGGACTCCAACATTCTTTTTCAAAATTCAGGAAGGAGAATGTCTGACAATCCACACAGAAAAAGTTTTTGCACATAGAGTTAAAGGGTTGATCGACTAATGTAAGGAGAGTGTCTATAGCTCTCCAGTTCCCAGCGTGGCAGTGCTTGGTGCACAGGCCCAATGCCAGGTAACTAGCTGTTAGAATAAAATTATTATTGCCCAGCAGAGGGTGCTAAAGCAATAATAATTTAAGCAAAGAAATGCTATTAATAACCAGCCAAAAATGTCGCGGTGCACATTGAGAGAAGGGGAAAATGACCCAGGTTGAAGGGGACTTGGACGAACCAACGGTGCATGAGGTAACAATTGTATTGTGTTTAACATGGAAAGTTTAATGGAGCATGAGACCTCCTAAAGGGATCTGTGCACAGAATCGTTTGGAATAACATAAAAAATAGTAAAAAATGAAGTAATTTTATTTGGGAAGTTGACCAACAAGAAAAGTTGGTCAGGGAAAACATATTTAAGCTTGGAAGGGGGAATATGGGATGTGCTGCAGTGGGCCCAAACACTGACCCACCAATAGGGCAATGCTGCCATCTGATTTGGTGGAATAGGCCAAAGCTGACTTCACTTGAGTGATCAATTGAAGTTGATTTGACCCAAATGGGTTGTTTCATAAATGGAACGGGTTTCAAAACCCCATTCCTTGACAAATTGAATTGACATTCCGCATTAATTTGGTAAACTGTCCATTCTAATGCCTGGACCAACATAAGGGGCTGGCACTTGGCACCCCACTAGTACCAACCTGGGCATATTTTGCCCATACCCAGCGTTGGTCTAGGGTGTGCCTCATTCAGGGAGGGCCTGGTTATTCACCTTCTGGGCCTCCTAGCGCCCAGCCTTATCTTTGGGGTTGGTCCCCACTATGATGTCATGTGCACATAGCAATTCCAGCAGGCCATATACACCACTCTTGGCGATCTGAAGCTGTCATGCATTCTTGTGTACCTTGACAATTTTAATTCTTTTTGTGTACAATCTGAGCAACTTTCCTACTTTAAGGAGGTCTTCCGCTGACTTGCAGATGCCAACATCAATATTAAGCCCCTAAATGCCACTTTTAAGGATCAACTGGAGTACCTTGGGTTTGTGGTGGATGCAACTGTACTGAAGCCCTAAGCAGCCATGGTGAAAGCTATTAGGAAAATGACCCCTCTAAGAAGCAAACTTGATGTACAGGTATTTTGGGCGATTTTTGGTTACTACCAATGCTTCATCCTCAACTTCAGCTACATTGGGGTCCTCTGTTTGAGTTAACAAAGAAGGATGCTCCATTTGGATGGGCGGAACATTGCCAATGCTCATTCAATTTACTTTGAATGCACTACTCAGTATGTCAATGCTGTGCTACCCTAATTTTAAAAAGAGTTTATTTTTCAGATGGATGTGTCCCTTTCCGCCATTGGGGCGGTCCTATTTCAAAAAGATGATGGGGGAGGAGCACCCAGTGGCGTACTGCAGCTGAAGCCTTAATTTCCATGAATAAAATTAAACCATGATCAATTGGGAGTGCTTAGTGGTCTTATATGCATATAAGCAGTTTAGGGTGTATTTTCATGGACTGAAGTTTAAAGTTGCAATGGATCTCACTTCACTATGCTGGTTGAAGAACCTAAGGAGCCTGAAGGGCGCCTAGCCCAATGGGCCCTCAAACTTCAGGCTTTTGACTTTGAAATTCTCCACTGACCTGGAGCGAAACACCATAAAGCCAATTGTTTATTGAGATTGCCCACGAATGCTGTTACAGCAGATCTGAGTGACATAATGTTTGATAAAATGCTCAGCTGAAAGTATGACAATGAACCGCCTCAAGTTATCAAAGCACTAGATGGAATTAATGCCAATACATTCCAGAAGGGTGGCATTTTCTACAAGCGGATGGAGGACACTATAGTGAGTATCCCAAGGCTTTCCACATGACCAAACATTATCATGAGCGTAGACTGAGCAGTTGGACATGGTGGAGTACGCAAGACCCTAGAATTGTTGTGGCCTCAGTACTTATGGGAAATCATGCAGTTTGATGTGCTCAAAGCCATTTCCTGCTGCCACTAGTGCCAAGTGGAAAAGCCTCTCTGCCAGAAGACCTCGTACCAATTAGTGAAACCATATTTTTGCTTGGCATATGGTTTCCCTTGATGTTGTTTTCTCTGCCAACAGGAGTTAACCGATGTAAGTACATTCTAGTGGCCATTGGCCACTTGAACAGGTGGGTTGAAGCATGGGCAAAATGGGATTTGGGGGCAATCACAGTGGCCAAGTTTGTAATGGAATGTATTATCCAATGACATGGATGACCTCAGTTTACCTTAATGACAATGAAACAAACTTTACTTCACACATCCTTCCAAAGCTAAACGAGCATATGGGCATCCATGGGGTTCTGACTACCCCATACCAACCTAAGTTTAATGGGATGGTTGAACGTGTTAATGGGACCTTGGTGAATATACTTCAGAAATTTGTAACAGATCAATCTTCCAATTGGAGATCCCTCCTTTTTACCACCATCTTTGACTATGATATTAGTGTCAGGCAGACAGCAAGTTAGAGCTCTAGACCATCCTGTCAGTATGAGTGCCAAAGCACCCAAACGGCAAACCAGAATGCCAGAGGCACTGCTGCTGGTATGATGGTTATGGAACTAGGAAGGAGTTCCGCCAATAAATGCATATGAGCCATAATCACATATAGACACATAGTAAAATACCAGATGAACATGGCCACAAACCCCGAGGGGTGTTGGGATGTTGGTGGAAAAAGCAATTTGTTTTTTAAACATAAAAAATTAGAATTGGGGATTTGATTTTTTATTTAAAATAAGTAAGAAAATCGACCAATAATTTTCTCAGTGCAAGGCAACTGGTAAATAGTTTTTATTGTGGTGAGTCCAAGCAGGGATGATGTCCCTCAAATTCACCTAACATGGAAAATTTTTAGGGGAATGAGGCAGATAAACTCAATTAGAACCAACATCGAAGGATTTGGCAGCAGGCTAAGTCACTGTCAGTTTGACTTTGAATGCCTGAACCAAAGCTCAACTGTGTTTCTGTCGGTTAGTGTGTGACGTCTAGCCCAATGAGCTAAAGAAATTCCCCAAGGCCACACATCACGTAGGGGCAGTCCCAATTGGTTGGAAATGGGATCAGGATGCCTAACCCGCCTGTGCCCAGTCGCTGGGCCATTTGCTTTGTCAAATGAGTTTTGTCAGCTGTAACTCCCATTTTTCTACATAAGGGTTCCAAAACTGTTTGCAATAATTTCTAAAGATACCATCTGCACATTGTGGATCATCAACAATGATTTTGAGGGGGGGTTGGTTTCAGCAATCATACTGGTAACTGAGTTGAAACCATCCATGATTCTGGCTGATAATTCAATGTCTGTCCCTTTTTGAGTATGTGTTAAATTTCGTTGACCACTTTATCCATCTCGCTTAATGATAAAAGATTGACAGTTGTTAAAGCAACCAATTGTTTAGCAATGGTTACCAACTAAATTATTAATCATATATATCAAAGGATATAATCCAACGGTTGGTCTTGATCAATATTTTGTTTCGCATCACGCCTGGCAATGTTAATTAGGTAATTCTATGAGGGCATAATTGCCAATAGTCGGATTGCTATAATGAATCATTACAGCAGAGGCGCTGAACGACTAGGGTCGTTTTAACAAAGCTACTGAAGTGTTTTAACGCTTGTTTTGGTGGTAGCTACTAGTAGTAATCAGGTAACACGGCCCCAAACCAACTGTGTATGGTTCTAACACATGGGGATGGTTGCCGATCTGTAAAAGGTTCTACTGCTGGGGATTAATCAAGATGAAGACATTTGCTACCATCAAAAGTTAATCCCAAGGGTTAGAAGTTTTAGAATAATAATCAGTTGATTTTCAGAAAAAATCTGTGAAGTTGTCCGCCTTCTGCCTATAAAACCCCCTAGCATTATCTAATAAAAGTAGAATTTAACTAAAATAGATTTATATTTACTTCCAAATTGAAGACTGAAGGGAACAAAGGTCCCTAGTTGTTTTTCTTAATTGCAATTACCATAGTGGATTCGTTGCACATATTTTAAAGACTCAACCTACTAGTTGTCACCATATAACTAGTTTTTGTAGTTTTACTCAACAACCAACCTGTGCAGTA
Organism: Massospora cicadina; assembly: GCA_022478985.1. NCBI lineage: Eukaryota > Fungi > Entomophthoromycota > Entomophthoromycetes > Entomophthorales > Entomophthoraceae > Massospora > Massospora cicadina. The sequence continues at coordinate 12,017 of JAKSZP010012871.1, forward strand.
AACGTACCCAAAAGTTTACACTTGGTGCTCACTGCAGAGGGCGTAGTTGAGTCTTGTCAAGAAGTATCACCATGTCATCAGTGCAGGGAGAGATTCAGTGGTTATGGATTGAGCTGGAGAATCAGACCACTCTAATGTTGGCAGCTCAGCCGTGTTATCCCAATTGGAGAATCACGTTTTCAAAGTGGAAGAAGATGTCAACCTTGTCACAGAAGTTAATAATGAATTATTTGGAAAACATCTGAGTTAAAGCAACAATATTCCAAAAAGGAGAAGGAGCTACTCCAGCTCAAAATAGCACTTCAGGCCAAGGCTGGAAAAAATTAGTTATTATGGGAGAGACATAGTCAGCTCAAGAAACAAGTACAAGAAATGGGAAAAACACAAGTGTACTTTCATTTAGGTGGAAATGGAGATTGGGGATCAGGACCTAAATGAAGATTAAAGTAATATAGGGAGCATTCAGCCTACTTAAAAAATATGCCAAGTGCCTATGCCGTCATCTAGGAAATGACTCCTGACAACACACCAACTAGCGCTAAAATGGTGTTGGGATTTTTGCCCATATTCTCAATTGACTAGATTACCAGGGGTCACTAAGGAAAAATTTCCTAAAGCGAAGTGAATCAAAAACTGGTTGGCCTGAGTTTTGGAGGAACTACATCCTGTGGATTTTGTGATATTCGCCTGGTTGTATCCATTGGGGATCAATCCAAATGAATACCTAATATCTCATCGGGTGGAGTGGCTAACGAAATAGGGGCATCTGATAGTGATTAACTATCAGGTGTACCAATTGGGATCGGTCAGGTTTCATCACCAACTGTTGGGAATGAGTAGTGAGTTGTGAGGCGAGTGATGCCACCTGCAACTAGTGAGTTGGTCAATTGGTGAAGTGACCTGCCATAATGGGTAAAAAGTCCCATTACTTAAACAGGTCGCTAGTCAATTATGGTTGGTTCGCTTGGATTAAGAGGAAAACATTAGAGACACGTTTTATAACTCTTTCTGTTTGAGGTCTTGAGGATGTCCAATTATGGAATCCTATCCAGGATGAAGACCATCGCTGCTGAGATAAGGAAGGGTGATTTAATGGCAATGGCTGCCATTTCATCAAAGAGGTGTCAACTGAGGGTTAGACAGCCAAATCCCCTACTATATAATTCCCTAGGATTCACTATAATAAAAACATTGATAAACAGAGATTAACAGATTAAAAAAAATTAGCATTAGTTTTATTGTAGATTTGGTTGT